>JAECUM010004415.1:0-29651 GCA_016617855.1 Megalonaias nervosa | reverse complement strand
TATATATATATATATAATTAAAAGCTTGAGGATGCTGCTGTCTTTAAGTAAATATTTTAATTTCACTCTTATGTATACTTACATTTACATCATGAATTTATGAAAACATTAATAAGGTGTGAAACATTAGCCTTATATACATATTTTGTATTCATAATAGTGTCTGTATCATGTAACCCGAGTTTTGAAGAAAAGTTTTAAATCGTTTCTTACCTTGCAAATACTGACAAAATGTATCTTCCATTAATTCTATTCTTATGGTGATCCACTTTACGGCATTTCTCCATTTGTGCAAAATAGCTTTGCTTGTTTTCTGCTTGCAGTACCACAGTGTCCTGCCAAGGTCAAGAACGGTCGAATTATATCATCGTGCTCCCGGTATGTTGACAGCAAATGCTTTTTCATGTGCGATAAAGGATACTCGGCTAGAGGCGGTTTATCAGAATTGAGATGCGATGATTCTGAATATTGGGATCCACCATCGCCCTGTCAAGGTAAATGCTCTAATGAACAGAGAACAGAAAATCCATATGTACTTTGCAATTCAGAAACCTACTTGCTCGTTATAATACTGGTGCAGATAATTTGTCACACTGTCTTATGCTGTTGAATGATATAGAAAGTGTTAGAAAAGGATAAGTTTAGAATCGATACCTAACCATACCGTATCACTCTAACTGGCAATAAAATGCAAGGCACAGCCTGCATTACTATATCATAAATAAACAATATAGTCATAGGCATGAAGCGAATAAACTGTTGTCAGCGAAACATTAGAGTCCCCACCCAGTTCCTAGTTGGAATTCATAAGGTCTCATAAAACCAATGCCAAGTGTATACTTCAAAGCTTGCTGTATGCTATTGATATAGTAAACAAATTAGAGTGATAGGCTTAATAATAAACCACTCCAACAGGATACCAAAAGGCTAAATAATTCCAACAGTTCTTGCCCAACGCACACAACTACACCTATAAAGATAGGATAGAACCAAAAATATGAAATGAAAAAGCTTCGAAATTAACACAAATATGTAATGGTGCAAACACTACTTGGAACTTTAAACACTTGATAAAAAATGACAGAAGTCTATATTGTGCTGTCCCCAAGGCATTTTACAGAGGTAAAATAAATATTTCAGGCCTGAACATAAAAGCGACTATGTACGTATCTACAGAGAATGCATAATGTTTACAATTTTAAAGGAGTTAAAAGGATAATCAAAGCTGGTTGCGTTGAATAATAACAATATTTACGTTAATATATATGGCTATTTGTTGATAACAAATATCAAATATGTACACGTCAATGATTCAGAAGGATACAGTTTTTCATATTAATTTGAATGATTCATGACATCAATATAGTATTGAAAGCAAGGTGATTAAACAGCGCAATATGACAATATAAAGAATAAATTACGTATGTGATATATGGAAATATACCATTTTGCATCTGATAAAATCGCAATACAACTCGTACGTTTTAAAAAGTCAATCTGCAATGATTAATAAACAGGAGATAAAAGTTATAGTGGACAGTGTCAGATTTGAAAGGAGCACATAGGTGTTTAATGTGTAAAGGGACGAGTTTTACTTAAGAGAAATTTACCGTTGATAAAGCTTATACACTGAAAACAAAAGTTTTACTCTTCACTGTTTAAATTTTCCCTTGCAAGTGTTTTGCTCGGGAAACATAAAATCTTTCATATGCCGTTTGTGGCACAATAAATAAAGAGTCAGTTGAATACTTGTCTGTTAGAGAAATAATGATATCTCAAGAATTCTTTATTCTTTTGGCATTTTACATGCTTAACCTATCTATAGCTTGCAGAGAATAAACTGTATTGATGGTTACTTCAGTGTTTCCAATAAACACAAACAATAGTTTTAAATAGTTAAATGACAAGTACGAATCAAGGCCTGTTTAAGAGAAAAACAAATGGTTATAGCAAGCTTAAAAAGTACATCAAATAAGTCAGCGCGGTAATGACTGCAAATGGTGACACAAAAATAAAATATATATATTGGATGCAAGAAGCACAATTCAATAGTTCTTTTCCCGCAGAGCATTTATTACACAAAGTATATAACTTACTACAGCCCACAATTTGTTGGATTCAAAAGTCAGAGATTTGCATTTCTAAACTACAATCAGAATGATTCTTATCTAGAATTCTTACAAACGTTCTTCTACCCATGTAATTCATTCCGTATCTACAAATAATTTTTCAAAATTTTATTGGCTCATGCCCTGTAGTTGGTTTTGGCATTTATGTTTATAATCAAGAACGATATCCTTGATTTTCGTATTTATATATTATGTTTTCATTTTACCATCTTACAGCAAGAATTTGCTTTCGTATATATGTGTGATTTTATGTTAATCCCACCTCTTACTCCAGTTTACATCCTCAGGAAAATTTTGGCATGTCAGTAGCTTTAATTGAGTACCTGGAATCTGTACACTTGCATTATGTTTATTTCAAAAAGTACGATAAGAATGAAAATGGGCTATTCTATAGCGTTTCACATAGATATTCGTCTACTCCCTGAAATGTTATCGGGCGTCAAAGTATATTTCTTTAATTAATGGGTAGTTTTCTAGCTGTCGTTAGATTGAAATGTTATGAGACCAACATAATGATCTTTCATATATGAACCGAAGTCGTGCGCTATATTTAGATATGACTTTTACCTCATCATCTGGATTTTGTTCAGATTTTCTGGTAGCACTATAATCTTGTCATCACCAGCACCAAATATGATTGGTTTTGTTAACTATACCTACAGGAGATTCTATCAAATTAACCTCATCTCAATCAAATTCATTTTTAAGCTGTAGCTCAAACTTGAAGCAAATCACAAAATGCAAAAATTGAGCCCTCATAACAGGGGTGCTTTCACTATGTAAGCAGTTATCTACCAACAATTTTCTCCAATCGTAATCTGTCTTATGTGAAAGAAGTTCGATTATCCTAGGGAAGATTAAAATAACTTATGATCTTTCCTTATTTTGATTTCTAAAGCGGTTAACGATTTTAGTTTAATAGTGTACCGCAAGACCTTACGTTTGATGTTCATCCATACAAAACTGTCAGCTGAGCATAATTATTTCACATTTCTAAACTATCTAGGGAAATTACATAACAAGCTAGTAAGTATTCTACTGTATTGAAATTTAAAAATTGTACCAGTACATATTGAAAACAATTAGCAAGGTGTTACGTGTAAGCTTGTACAAATGTAACAGAAGAAAAGAGTGAAGTCAACAAGCTTTGTATATTTTAACAAAATAATTTATTTCCCTAGAAAACAATGTAAAAATTGGTAAATAGGACTTACAGTTTGTGAATATAATACAAAATTTGATCCTAAGAATGAAAACACTAGTCCTATCACTAAATAGTTCTATTAGAATCCAGGTTCGAATCTCGACGACATACAAATATGGAAGGTTATGACGTCAGATGTGGTCCAATGTACGAATATCAACAATTCCTCAATTGAATCACAGTCTTCGTTTCCGAATAATTCCAGAATAAATTTCCATGAATATCTTTCAGAATTTTTTATAAGAAAGTCAACTTATTGAGTTTCCAGGAGAATAAATTATTAAATCCAAAAATCAGATGAAAAACAAACAATCTGGCAACAAATTTAAAAAAAAACACCTTGTTCCTTCAAGATGTTAAAACGACTCTGCCAGAAGAATATTAAGAATGCGTATTTAAACCCAAAAAAAAAATCATTTCAAGTCTCGCGAGATGGGTCATGTGGTCTCTTACTACAAGAAATCTATCACGTACGCAAGTGTAGCCCCACTTAAGAACCAATAGCAAAGAAACGTTGTTTACACATAGTGATCACGCAATCAAAGTATGGCCCTGATACTGACCAATCATTTTAACTGCCTGTTTACGTTCTTGCCAGCCCAAGACGAACTAGGTTAACTAAAAATAATTCTCATGTAACACGTTTTACGTCTTAAATAAACACATTTACTAAAAGAAAATATCGAATTACTGAAAAAGAATTTCGAATCCTTTCAATAATCATTACAATAAAATGTAATGAAACAAAAATAAAATAAAAAGAACTTCAAAACTAACACACAAGTAATTTAATTACATATACGTAACAAAGGTCTATGGTGCAAATCATTAATGTGTTTTATGAATAAGCCAATTTAGTATCCGTTTCGCTATTTTAAGTGCATATCCCGTGCAAGCATAAGCATTCGTTTCATCAGATGTCTCCTTCAGAAAGCAAATAGTGAAAGCAAATAAACAAAATATCAATCCATGTCGTTGAAATACATGTAAATGCATGATAACTTTTCAGCATCCAAATTTCCTGAACCATTACCGTTCCAGACCGATCGTGCATTTACTACTAACACACTATGCGAGCTGTACATGCCACTAGATGATGGATAAAAAGATAGATGGGCATTTGAGTGGTAGATGTGAGTTACGATTCTTGTTCGTCCTCCGATTTCAAAAATTACCATGACTCACTAAATGGTTTTGTTTCTATGAGTATGTGAGTGGCTGAACAGGCCAATTTGTGCTTTGAACTATCTATGTCACATTGCAAAGGAGATGCCCCTTGAGAATGTTTGATCAACAATGGACCTTCTGTAGTTCTGAGGTTTACAAAGCTGCTCGCTCGTACTTTTATGTGTGAGATTTTCCCAAGATGCAAAGTCAATGCTGAAAAGTTTCATGGATGTTTTGATGGAATCTTTTAAGCGTTTCTTCTGACCACCCTGAGATCGCTTTCTCTCTATCAATGCACTGTAGATGTTACTGATGACTGTTGCCTGTCTTCAAAACAAAGAATCAGAGAAGCTATTCGAGCCATTCCTGTGCTAATCCATCAATCTTGTTATCGAGGGCTGCCTTCTTAGATGATGAAGTGCTGTCTTCCAAACATGCATTTGTAGCTGATTCAGCAGTCGCCATATGACATTATTGTCCTCGTCATCTTGTTTGATACTTAGGATTTTGTATGCAGCTCAGCATACAGTCTCCAAAGGATGTTCAGTTTTCATCAACATTCTCAGTGCTCTCGTCACTTTTTTTCTGCTTGCCTATATAATTGTTCAAAAAATTCCTGTTTCCCATTCTCCTGGTTCAGTCTGGAAATAGAGAGATGTTGGGGCTCTTTATTTCCTTATTATTGTCTACTAGGCTAAATCTGGAGTTTGAGATTTGGAAAGTACAAGTCTGTGGTCAGACCAGCATTCTGCACTTCTCACGGCCTTCGTGTCTTGGACATCTTGCCTCTCATTTCACATGCCAGTGCTGAGACTAAAAGTTAGATACATATATATGATACATGTATGCATGCATGCATACACAACATACATACATACATACATACATACATACATACATACATACATACACACATACATATATACATACATAATCCGCTGAGTCTGAAGAGGACGGATTCTATGCAATCATATGTGAGCATGGAGATGATTATGTAGGCCCATTCTTGACTCGCATGGAGGATGAGAGATGGAACATTCGAAGTGCGTTGTAGTAATAGGTACAGGTGCTAACCTGTGGCGACTCCCTCCGGGAGGCCTAAAACTGGCTCCGGTGTCCATTTGCAAGGTTAATTGACGTTTTGCGCGTTAGAGCACGCCAGCGGGTTCTGTCCTGTGCTGTTCTTTCTAGCTCTGATGGTTTGCGACCGCACCAGTTTAGACTGTTTTTCATTGTGTCTTTGGTTTCTTCGGCCATGTCCCTGTTTGCCTAGGAAGAGCTGTTGCTGCAAGCAATTGACATCATTTCCGAAGGCATGACGTTATCATCAAAGTTGAGCCTTGAGCAGCATTGCCTCGATAGTTGTAGTCTTGGTTTTATCTATGACCTAGAGGCTGGAAACCTTATCTTGCCAGAAAATCCCAAGGATAGAACCGAGAGCCTGCATATGGGATATTTCCAGCTGCTTGATGGATCTATGGTATACAGCCCAGGTCTCACAGCCGTAGAATATGGACCACTTAGTTAAACTCCTTCAAATTATTGGCTTGGATAACATTGTGATGGTCATGGAGTCTGCTGATAAGCCTTTCGAGTGACTGACTTGCTTTATCGAGCCTTGCTGTGATCTTATCAAGCAAACCATCTTTAGAGATGACCCTGCATAGGTATTTGAAGCTGTCCGCCATTTTCAGTTGAGTGACATCAATGGTGATGGCTGGCTGTGGCGCACCGATATTTGGAGCTTGCTGGAAAAGAACTTCAGTCTAGCCAAGGCTAATTGTGAGGCTGAATTGCTTGAATGCTTCTGAAAACTTGTTGAATATTGGCACCTGTCTTGTGTGCCTTGAGAGCACAGTAGTCAGCAAACAGGGCTTACCGGATGAGAACTTCCAGTAGTGAATTGTCGCAGGATTAACAGTGAATCATCATGCCGGTATCTGATGTACACTCCCTCTTGAAATTCTAGATGGCGTGGTTGAGGACACAGGTAAGATAGAGGTCAAAGAGGATAGGTGCCAGGACGCAGCGCTGTTTTTACCCCGTTCTGAAACCCAAATGGTCCGATGGGTGGCCATTTGAGAGGACTAGTCCTGTTATGTCATCAAAGAAGAGCCTGTTGATCTGTATGAATTTGCGCTGGCAGCCTTACTTTGATAGCACAGACCAGATGACTTCTCTGTTGACACTATCAAAGGCCTTAGTGAGGTCGATGAAGACGAAGTATAGGTCCAAGTTTTGCTCAATGCATTTCTCCTGGACCTGCATACATGTAAAGGTCATGTCCACCGTACTAAAAGCTTTGCGGAAACTGCACTGTGCCTCAGGTAAGTTAGCTTCTGATACTGTAATTAGTCATTTCAAGAGGACTTGAGCAAAGATTTTTCCAGCGTTGCAAAGGAGAGAATTTTTCCTGTAGTTGACTTAGTCAGCTTTTGCTTCCTTTGTTCTTGAAGAAGGAAATGATCACCAGATTGCATAGAAAATCCGTGTATGAAAATATTTTAAGTGGAAAAGTCGTTGCACGGGGGCAGTCTCACTCTCTCGTACTCTTCCGCCCTGTCCATCGGAACTGTGTCCTTGCATCCTAAGGCAGGCAAGTCCCTAACTCGGTGATGGTTTGAGACCCATGGTGGGCTGTTCTTTGTTGGTTTCACCCGCCTGTACATACATACATACATACATACATACATACATACATACATACATACATACATACATACATACGTACGTACGTACGTACGTACATACATACATCCATACATCCATACATACACACATGATTTTTTTTCTTTACGCGTTTATTCTCTAAATCGCATGTAGGATAATTAGATTCATAATATAATTATTATTTCAAATATTTTCGCAGAAGAGCACAGGAACATCGAACAGAAAAAGTTACCACTGAGACAGAGAGTTCGTACCATCCTTATCACGATCAACAGTTGGACAACAGAGATACTCCTTGCTGCAGTTACTCTTCTGTGTTGTATAATGATTCTTCAAAATAGGTGAGCCTGAAAGATAACATAAGATTATACTTTATCCATGCATATATATTACCTAAGATTATACTTTATCCATGCATATATATTACCTAAGAGAAAAGATATTTCCTGAGGCCTTTAAAGAATTTATGTGCCACCATAAACATTATATATTTTACCATTATGCGCCGTAATTACTCAAGAAAATTATGTTTCAGTAAGATTATCTGTAACTGCATTATTATAGACTATCCAAAACATAAATATGTTATATTCTCAATAAGTATGGCCCATTTCAAAATATTAAACCATTCTCCACCAAAAACGAGATAAATAGTTACTCAGATTAATTACAATTGTTATATATTCTTGAAATATTTTATATAAACTTTTTTGCATATATTTACAACAAAATAATTAAAAAAATAACTCTGTATTAATAATATTGTGATTGCCTCAGCATCAGGTGTTCTTTTCATTATAACATTCAAAATTAAAGCATCAGGTCGCTTCTAGAGTTTAGGCTTTATGAGGTTTCAGGGTTTGTTGGTTAAAACGATACCCACACACAGTTTTTATTGATTCTACTATTTGTTTCCACTCTAGAAGATCTCTTAGTCTTGTAAAACAAAATTTATCTCAAGATGTTTATATGTTTACTTTTCAAATAAATAGTTTATGATTTAAACTATGCTAGTGTGTAGATACGCATTTTCAATACCACCTGCAGTTTAGATAATAAAGCCGATTATTATTTAGTATCAAATTATAATATTTGTCTTTATGTGATAACATTTCTTAACACATGTTGATGTTTATACATGTGAAATTTAATTCGATTTAAAACAGGTCATAAATTCTAGAACGTTTTTAAAACCTCCTCTGAGTTTAAAGAAATAATTTCATAAAGTCATTCTTGATACAAATAATCAAGTGACAGGTATAGACTGGTAAAATATTATATTTATCACAAAACGGCTGTAACTGTTACATAGACGTTCCTTTCTAAAAACAAAATATCACTTTTTCTACTTTTTCCCTTATCAGTTGTTATTTGTACCTTTAACTGCCAATTTTGAACATATGAATGAGTTTGCTGGCAATAAGACTCGCAAGCATAGACGTTTGTATTATAATGACACTATTTGGTTGCAGTAAAATGTTGACTGAGACTAACAATTATGAACTACAGTTCCCAATTGTCGAAGCCGCTATAATTGTTAAATAGCAATAACAGATGATAGAAGCTAGAATCGTGTTTCCTTGCTGGTGGAATAACAATAATAGATAATAGAAGCTAGAATCGTGTTTTCTTTCTTGTGAAATAACAATAATAGATATTAGAAGCTAGAATCTGGTTTCCATACTTGTGGAACAACAAAAACAGATGCTAGAAGGCATACTCTTATTTGTTAAATTCATCTGTGATGTTGAATGCTATTAATTTGATTTTTCCCGAAAAGCTTTGCACAAGTTAAAATTGTTTTCCGATGTTCGAGGTTCTTTTGCGTTAGCTTTACTTGGAAAGTGGTGATCTTTCAATACACGCTTAATGGAAGACTGGTACAATTACAGCTGCATTCTGATAAATATTTGGTGTAAATATTATCGTGAAAAATGATGATATGAATGCAATGAATAAATAAAACTTAACTGAACAGCGAAATATATCTTTATCAAATAAATATCCATGACGTGTAAGATTTCCTGTACATTTTCATTCCTGCTAAAGTCAATTGTCTGCACGATATGCTCAAGAAGTAATACTCTTACACTAAGAAACTCTCAGATTAGTTTGCCACACTTGTTGATTCAAGAATAAAAATAACCCATCTTTTGAAATTTGGTGAATAATAATAATAATAATAATAATAATAGAAGTGTTTGAAGTTTTTTGGTAGTATTCTTTGATTTCTGATCATCACACATAATTAAACTGTTATCTAAAATTTAGGAGACAGAGACAACAGAATGAACAAGTAATGGGCATACAGTTTCATGGATAACAAGCAATGGGCATACAGTTTCAAGGATAGGGTTGAGAGCACACTCTACCTTGGTTTTCCTCGATACATCTTGACTTAAGAAGGACACGAGAAGAAAGTTTTGGTTTAAAATGTGTGTTCTTCGTAACAGTGCTTATTCAAACATACTATAATACCTAATCTTAATAACATGACTGAGTACAACTATAAAAAGTGCGTGTTGTTTAATTTTATGTCCACGTATCCTACCGATTAATGACATATATTGTAATATTAGATTTTTATTTGTCCGGTATATACATGAAACACGTTCGTGCTATCGCTGCATTTTCTGAATTCTGCATTAATTTGTTTAAGTCTCATCTACAAGTTGCAACGTTATGTTCCATTCTAATTTATTATTTTGGTTTAGACTTACTGAATAGTTAGCTAGTATGCCTTATCGTAGTGTCACATGCTGGTGTTTGTGGTAACTGTTGTGATGGCAATGCTTTTATTTGTATATATTCAACAGTGTGGAGACTTTTCAAGACATTTTACGTTTTCAGTTTCTGCTCTACTCCACTCTTCATCCGTATAAATCTTGTGCTAAAAAACAGCATTGAACAGACAATTTTAATAAATGTAGTTGGAATTTCGATTATACTCCTAAAATACATATCTTGTTAGAGATGACATAGTTGAAAGTAGTGGTTTGTAATAGATACAATATGTGAACATACAATAATTAAATGGTAACTGCATACTCATGACATACACGGCAGAGAGAGAGAGAGAGAGAGAGAGAGAGAGAGAGAGAGAGAGAGAGAGAGAGAGAGAGAGAACTCTTTTCTATTCTTATTTATTGGTCAAACCTATATATTTCACATCAAAAATGAAAATGTACGAATTTTCTCATTTGTTCTATCACCATTATTCTGCAATATGTCTTGGTAAATAAATATCACTTGATATATCGTTTCGTCTCGGTTTCTTCCTAAGAAACTATTAGAACGTTCTTGGAGGAATAGCATATCAACAGCACTCCTGTTGGTTCGTGTATCACACATATCAGCATTTTACTGCGGCAGAGAATTGTTTAATGCTGCAAGTCGTCTATGAATTTGAAGGTGCATGGATTCATAATAAACACATATATTTTGAGTAACTTCTTTTGTAAGAAACTTAGATTTAATCTTTTATTGTTAAACTGATTTATGTTTATTTATCATTCCTTTTTGACTTACTGGATTTTTATGTTGAGTATACAGATTCTATTTTTCTGCGTTTGTCTTATTCTCGGAAACTCACTGTTTATCATTTTATATTTTGGTACAATGGCGTTGAATTCGTACACTAAGTTTTAAAAAAATCAAAATACACATCACGTCAAAGTGTAATTCTTGCCAAAATGTAATTCTTGCCACAGGCCTCTCTCTTTATCTCCAACATATTCAACGTATGACTCCTAATCTTATAGACTATATCAGATTTAAACATGTATTCATTGTTATTAAAGCATCACACATACATATATATTACCGTGGCAGAGATCAGTGTAAGTCTGGAAATCTTCTTGGTCTTTCAGCTTTCGCTTTAAAGATATTTGGACTCATAAGAAACATAAGTGTTATATGTAACTTCTGTGGTAGGAAACATAGATCAGATCTTCTATTGTGACACGTTATTATTAGGTAATTCTATATCCTGATATGTAATCCTTTTCATCTGCGGTCAAACCTTGTCCATAGTATCTCCTCTTAATATCGATACAGATGAGAACAAATGGTTTAACGTAAACATTTTTATTTCAATTCAGGATTTTATTTGTTTCTGCTGCAGATGTATTGATGGTCACTTAAACGTCGCCTAAACAAACGCCAACAAGTCTAAGCTAATTAACGTGTTTAAAATCTAATTTATTAATCAATGTATGATTACTGCTAAATGACTTGATTAATTAATAAGTAAATGGATAGGCAAGTTGTTTAAATATATAGGTAAAATATCAGTAAAACAAATTTTTATAACTACTTTATGAATAAATAAAATGAATGTACCAGAAAAAAAGAAAAACAGATGTAACCCCATACAGTGTTCGCGTTTCCTGAAATCAATATTCGTATGGCGCCATGCATAGGCATACGTTGGCTAATAGAGAGTGCTCCTATAGGACAGATTGAGAATAACTTGACAGAATAAAGATAAAAAGAAGAATATAGATCTTCAATAACTTTTTACTGCATGTCTAGTCATAAGGAAATAAATCTTTCCAATGATTTTGGTTAATATGTACATCTATTTAAGCCGGAATGATAAATCTAATGTTATAAATATATACCATGTCGGTAGGATTGCATTTTATATGCAATTTTCAAAGAGAACAATTATGTTGGCTGTAGAAAATATACCGGAGGATGCCCATTCCTCACTATATGCAAATACTGTTATATTGAAACGACACATGCGGTTAATTAGATTCTTTAGTCTCAATAACAAGCTGGATAATCGAAGGAAGATGAAGCATTCGGCAATGTAAAATTCTCCTGGTCCCTGACCCTATTGCTGAACATGTATATACTTAGAGAATCTTAATATTATTATTTCAGCACTTTTGCATCATGGCCATGGAAGCTTATCAGATACTTACATTATACATACAAAAAATATTTATTAAATTCATAGTTACATGTGTGTATGTACATTTGAGCTAAACTTTTATGTGTAATAAAGGGGTCTAGAACAATGGAATAGCATAACGCATAATACAATTTAGGAATCTTTGAAATTCCATCCATGTTCCTATGCCACAAATTAATTTTTATATGCAGATTGTTCGTTCCTCTTTCGACACTGAACATATGTGGAAATTTCCCCTCTCATCCTTATTTTATCCCTTTCTACGTAGATTTCAAACCAACAGTCATAAAAGCCAAGAAATTAGAATATATATTTTGCTCTCAGCATTAGCCTCTTTATCGGCTTTATTGAATATTCTACTTATCCCAACTGATAATGAAGGATTAAAATCTTTGTTCTCAACACGTTCTGATTCCTTTGTTGTTTAATATGGAACGTAGTATGGAAAATTTTCTCAACTTTGTGCTATTTCCTATTGTAAATGTAAATGATCTTTTGCCGTCCTAAAGCTCATATATCTTCTAAGCCCTCAAACTGTTTGTTGCAATAGCTTCCTTTTAAACATTTTCATAGGAACAAAGGAAATTTGATTAGAGAGACACTACATGCTCAGCGAATACATGTATTTGTTGAATACATTTTCACTGATCTCTTGTTGCTAGCTAAATACTCGATTATTGCTAAACTTAAAATACCGCATTGCATAGAAAATAATCCAGTAATTCATGTGCAGTAAATTTCCTCTTACAGATGGCGAATCTTTAACAAAACAATTCCTTTAGGTTATTAATTATTATTTTATCAAAGAGAACTCAAAGAAAATTAAATACTTATTTGATTTCCATTATAAGCTGATCAACGAGAAATATATATATATATAATACGATTGTTATCGGTCATGAGTCTTATGGCACTGGTTGTTCAGGCATATTGTAGCGTAAAATTATGTCACAAAATATCTGGCTGTGAGTTAGAATTTTAACGTAATTTGACAGTGATGATCATTTGATCCAGAAAGTCTTTTGTCTTCTGGTAAATTACGACAAATTTATATATTACTCGCATGAATTTATTTCAGATTGAGTCGAGGTTATGCAATAAATTTATTCATTTACACACAAAGAAAATAATAGTTATATTTGCAAAAGCCTGTCGTATTATTAATTAATATTTCTGCTTTCTGTGCCTGATAAGAGCAATTTTGCAATTAAATATATGAATACAAATGTAATATCCCATTACAGAAGCGATTGGTATGGTTTCTCGTTTTTAAATAAAATTGTGTCAAGAGGGAAATCTTAACAGCAACTGGAAACTGTGTACTTTTCTATTCAAATCACACAACCAAGAGCTGAAGGCAAAACTCTTAGAACACAGGTAGAAAAGTTTGACACCTTATTAATTTCGAAGTACATTGATTCGTTTTGATTAGTATACTGAGTTATATTTGATGGATAAACAAGAATAAAGTATCCTTACATATTGTTTATTCATAGCATTTATGGAAGTGTGTACAGAGTGTAGAAAAATAACAGGAAGAAACAAACCTGCTAAAATTTCGTAATGATAGGATTAGTAATATTCATTTATTTATTTCTTGCCGCTAATATGCTTGCATATATTTCTTCACTTAAAATAAAATAGAATATGCTGTTCTAGCCGATGAAAGTGTTGATCCAAACTGTTGAAATACAAAAAAGAGAATAACGGTTCTTGCGTCAACTTAGGCCCTTTAAACTCTTACTAATCTGATTTTAATATAATCTATTTCAAGTATGTTTTGTTTATTTAAATTGTTATATCTCCATGGTTTTGTATAATGTTAAAGCCTTCTTTTCATTAATAAATCTGAAACGTAGATATCCAGATGAATTTGTCCAATGTATACTATATTTGCTTAGACAACAGTTGGCTCCTGACGTATCAGGCATTGGTTTTCATTGTAGAGTGTGTAACGCATGCAGTTACAGCAGACGGGAAGATTCTTCCAGAGATATCGGATGGACCATTTCCCATTGTTATCAAAGCAAACAGCCCAGAAGAAGGTCGGTCTCCACTCTGGTTGACATCGGTACCACCAGTAAAACACAAAGGTGCTCTTCAATCGGCAATAATGACTAGAAAGAGAAAATTGATGCAAAAGGATATACATAGTTCAGTTGGATTAATATTATTTTAAGATAAAAAAAAAAAAAAAAACATAGTGGTGTCGTTTGGCATTATATTTTAAATGACTGCTTGTACTGGGAATGAATCTTAGTCTAAAGCGTCACTAAATAATTTTTAAATAATGTCAGTAAGTATACATGCAGATTAACAGATAAATAAACTTTAAACCAAGTAGATATTACAAAATACTATTATACCTGATGGATGATCAATATTGTTTTTAACCTACCCAACCATAACCCACATCAGGACAGTTCTGTCAAAATGATTCAAGTTTATGCTGTTTTGATTTGGCCTTGTTGATTTTTGTACTGATGAGATTCAGAACGACTCAACGCTGACCTAGTATACAGCAGATTTAGATATGCACAGGAAGACAATTATATATGCGCATGAAGACACCTTAACGTTTCCGACACTAAAATATATTTCTGTCTCAGAATTTGCTTTTGGAATAATGTCACAGCCTGTTTGTGTTGACGTAGCTAAAATATAATAGGGTAGTAGTGATAACTTTACATCAGGGAGTGTATACGAAAGAGGGGAGTCTATGAACTACACCTCAGTGACCAAATTATTTAAGCATAAGAGGGCGCGCTAATTACGCGAACAAAGCAAAGACAGTTGTACTAAAGGCTGGAATCCCCAAGCGAGAGATTGAAAGCCGGTTCATGACCTTAAAGACACACAGTACGTTCTCGAAATCTCATTACTCATGAGCGGCATTATCCTTTGGGCATTATCCATTGAGGTCAAGTATATGCCAGAATGTCGCAATTACAAACCATATTAAGATATACATTCAATAGGTCAAAGTCGTATTCAAATATGTCAATATTTAATTTCAGCGACATGTTTTACAATCTCACTACTAACAGAGCCAACTTAAAAACTGATATGATTGACTGTGTTTATCTTTCAATAGATTAAATTTTTGTCGTGTGTTCAAATATAGAAAGATTGCTTTTTTCAGATTACACATTATGAAGAAAATATTTTTATCAATATAGAACATGATTTCTGAATGTATATTATATTGTATTTTTTGAAGACACTCTTATTGGACTATAGCTCTTATTAATCAAACTGAAAGTTTTGCGACCCGTGGAAATTCAGAGTGAATATTTATAAAACTAGGTTCACAGGATATTTTTTCTAAATTGTCGGTATGACCAAAATTAGGAATAACGGTATCTTGGAAATAATAAGTTGAATGTTGCCAGATATTTCAATTATTTAGGTTGTGTGTTATCATCCAAATCATATGGAACAAAATGTCGAAAACTATTAGAACCAATGCCTCAAAATATATGAATACCTTTAAAATAAGATTTACGGAAAGAGGCTTGAAAACATTCCTTTCTCAATCTGTTTGAGAGATTAACCGTTTTTTAGATGCCTCCGCATATAAGATCGTCATATAGACCAATTAGCTCCATATCCTCAATACCGACAACGATCGTCTATACCATTCAAACACGAGGCAGTATCAGGTTGTAAGTACAGAACTATCGCAGTAATATATTCATTCATAATTCAAAAGAACATGTGGTAGTTGCATTACAAACGTGCAGGGGAGTATATGCGTATCTTTATATAAAGACCGATAATACAACTCACGTCTGGCACCAGGTTATGTAGACAGGATGGAGCGAGAAGCATTTGTACGTATTGCTATTGTCCCAGAAATACCACCATTGGAACTGCAGCAGGAACTTATACGATGGACATACGTCGTAGTAGTAGTTTAAAATTGGGAGCGCTGTTCTACAAGATGCAAAAAAGTTACATTTAAGCAGCAAATACAAAAACATCTCGATCATCATTACTTTACTTCTAGAAAATACAATATTTATCTCTCATCATGCTTATCTCAAGCAGTATTAAATAAATCCAAATTGCACCGGTAGGCTTTTCATAGATATCAGCTGAAAAATAAGTTCATGGAAAGATGTGCAGTAGAATAACCCGTAACTGTTAGTTTTTATGACAGAATTTTGGGATTCCTTTGACAAATATTATGAGCGAACAAAAAATGCAGGAATACACAATTAAACTGAGAGCACAACTGTCCTCTCTCTAGAGAAACTGAGAGGCAATGTATCGTGGTGCATGTTCCTACGGTTCATTGTCCTTCATATGATTGTAAATTCCAACAGGGGTGTGTTAGTTCAGATTTTGAGACCTGGAAAATGACGTCCATAAAACTTTGAATATGGCAAAAATCTTAGAGATTCTAAATGATGCAACAATACTGGGTCGATTTAGCTATTTTAGTGAGAAAATATTTCTTATTTGCGTATCTTTCGTGATTCATAGATATATCAGCTCGCATCACCGACGCACTTTTCATGCCTATTAAATTTAACCATATGAATCCTGCGTGGAAATCTATGTAATTATTGAAAACCAATTGTGTTAACTATATTTACCCAGAGTTTGGAAATATCTTTATATATATATATATATATATATATATATATATATATATATATATATATATATATCTTTCTTCTTGACCTCAGACATAAATCAGCAAATATATAAATTGACGAATTTCAAATGCTGTAGCATCTTTGCAAGTATCAAAATAGTGCATAAAATGTAGGCCGCTGCAACTTCATGTTTATAAACTCATTTGTTTGGCTTAATATAGTCTATAATCTGTTCGACCAGCAAATTTAAAAAAACTTTATGTGCAGATAAAACGTAAGAGTCACAACTTTTTATAAGCCACACAAAACGTTTATACGATTTATGCAACATCAGTTAAAATGAATGGCATATACACTCTACATATTTATTTTGTAATTCAGTAAGTTTCATTGATTTGCAAGCTTTATGATACTATGTATTCGCATGTTATGGAAGCTTGGTTAATCGAATGTTACAGATACAGAATGGCGTTGCAAACGCTGCAATAACATATGACAATGTATAGCTGTCAAATAGTTTACAAACCTAACATTTTTGTAACGTTATGTATCAGTTTGTTTCTCGTAAGCTATTTTTGAAAGTATCCGAAGCTTAGAAAGGTCCAGAAAGTTTCTCCAATTTTTGCATCATTGAAATTATTCCTCCGTGTGACAGACGTAAAAATGTTTGATGTTATTATCTTGTTTCATGGTTTTATTAACATACGATACATGATTATCGACTACACGGTTTGCTATGTGCTATGTGACACGCTAAAAACATGCGAAAACATGTGTAGAAAGGTTATATTAAGTTGAATCCATTGAATAGTATCATGGCAAACTTTAACATATAAATCCGCTGTTAGCTAGAATACTGTGCGTACTTTCAATCCATTACTGTCGAGTGTATAGAGAAACTTACGTCTGGGCGTTAATCTTCTCCTTTTGTGCCTCTCGAATTGATTCTTGTAATTCTCTGCTTTGGTTCGTTAATAGCTTTGTTACTTCGTCTCTGAAATACAGTTTGCAATCTAAGTAAATTTACATCATTGACGATGTACGTACAAAGACGTCATCAATAATTAGACTAATATGATTACATTCATGATAGTAATATTAACAATAATAATAATGACATTGTAAACTATGAGAACAAATAACAAGAAACAAGAATAAAAGAGAAATGCGGGATAATGACTCAATATCATGCTTACTTTGGATATGCAAATTTGGAATCAGCAGGTAGAAAACCCGCGTCGAGCATAGCATCTTCAGGAACACTGTCTGAGCACGGCATCTTAATATCCCTCTCTTGGCCTTGCACTGCGAATGACAGTAGGAGCAGCACCGCAACGGCAAGTAGCTGATATTAATAAACATAATGCACAAGGTGTTGATGAAAATTTGGACACAAGGCAAAATGTACGTGTAAGAAAATTCTTCACTATAGATATTTTTCTTTGAGTTATCGTTATGAAACCAGATGATAATTTTGATATTAATTAATTTCCAGTCTCTCGATAATGCATGCAGGCGCTACTGGTATTTTTCTAAACTAATTTATATCCTGTTGAGATTGTCCCAATATAATCATCACTCAGCATGACCTAATATTCAGGGCCAATCTCATTAATGGGATTGCTAAAGAAACTATCATCTTTTATATTTAAAAGAAAGACAAAAGGCAATAACATCATCATCCTGCTTGTTCTTGACATAAACATAAGTGGTTGTCTTTCTGGATGGAAAGTTTGAAATAACTGAATGGCAATAAGTCATGAGAGAATATAAATACTCTGTTATAAAAAAAAAATTGCTTCTTCTTTGTCCAGACCCATAAATAGAAAGCGTCCATATCACAACAAAGTACGATACCGTGAAGGAAACGAGAGGAAATTCCTCGTAGAAGTTGCGGTGTATGTAAAATGTCTTTACATTAGTGCGTAGGAAATGGTTTAAATAAACGCTTGCATTTTTAGCGGATTAGCCATCCAATTGTTTGTTACGAAGTAAAACTTCTCTATCTGTTGTATAAGTCATTTCAAAGGCATTGTAGGAAACTGAATTCAAAGATCCTATCTCGTTCTGTAAATATATTAGTTTATTCCAAGTCACATATTGTTATCCGGATCATCTAAAAATATTTTTGGATGAAAAGCCAGTTTAGATAATTAAAGATCTTGTGCAACTATTCTATTTCACCAAAGAATGGCTCTCTTGAATCATGACTAGATTCATTCAAGGAAATATTTTATCTGATCCAATGAATACCCTTGGTGGAAAATTTAAGAGCGGCATACATTGTCAAATTTGTGACATATGTTTGTCAATTATCAAGTGAAACAAAATAATTACTTAAATCAGCTTGTGTTATTTTTTAAGAATAAGTAGTACATGTTACGTTGGGCAAAAAATTGTGAATTAATTAATAATGACGAAGAAGAGCACGATCAAGGGAAGTCGCTGGCAACAATAACAAAATGTTAGTGAAGTAGCAACAGACTAAATCCCCTTAAATCCGTTAAAATACCTTGAGCAGTTGTGAACGTTAGAATGCTCCTCAGTCTGACAGTTTCTTGGCACCGCATTAGGAGGCGCATCCTAATGTTAACAGTTGCTCAAGGTATTCTTACCAGATCGCGAAGAAATTAATAAAATTCATAAACCGCATGCAAGAAGCTTCCAAAATGTTTACGCATATGTCCAGACTTTATATGCATAAATCATACTGCATTTTCAGTCATGCAACTAGATTCAGCACTGATACTGTTTCAGGATAATGGAGTAAATGTATAACAACCAATTTGTTTCATGTTAAAATTTAATTAATGGCCTGAAATACTAGTATATATTAAATAGGTGAGCACCTGTTTTATATAGAATCCTCAGATTCACATCATCGGGTTTAATTAAAGATAATGCAACGTTGACAACGGGGAATTATTGATTTAGACATATTTGCGTAAGAAAAGACACAGTCATATGTTCAGATAATAACTCTCAGAGACTGATATGAAACACGTCATGTAACTTAATGGATTCATAGTTATCTTTGAACAAAAGCAAAATTCACATGAGAAGTTTATTCATATTGAATGTAACATTGACTTTGAAAATAAAAATCATATTGATTAAAACATATCGCTCGTATTTCCATTCACTCTATGGAAAATAACTTACCGGACACTTTAGCAGAGTCATTATTGTTTTATAATGAAGCCTCTAGTCCTTGGGTTGATAAATTCTCGTAGCAGGAAAAAACTCTCAGCTGAATCAGAGGCTTAGTGTCCCATATATATACGTGTGTAAATAAATTAAACCGCCCCATCAAAAATCTTTGAAGTGCAAACTGAAGATTCAATAATATCCTCATTATGTTACCTCGCCCCCTTTCTAAATAAAATCTCTATATCCTTGATTTGCTCTAGTTTAGATCTGCCAGCTGTTTCATTTAAGCCAGGTAAGAAAGTAACTGAACCATGTGTCTTGTACTTTTAAATCTTGTTTGCATGATTTTGATAACTTAAAACTAACTAAATTACTGCAAATTTAAACTTAAAGGCCAATAGAAATGAACAAGAATAACAGCAGACTTCAAATAACAACCAACAATATTTAGATATAAGACTTTTTAATACGCATATGATGTATGTCGAGATCTTCAGTAAGCTGTTAAGAAACTAAACATTCTTCCAGCGATAATGCCTTAAACAAAACATAGCGTCCACTTTAGGTTAACCTTCTGAATTTTACAAAATTATAAGGCAAGGGTTTTTCTGTTTTGTTTTGT
Organism: Megalonaias nervosa; assembly: GCA_016617855.1. Lineage (NCBI taxonomy): Eukaryota > Metazoa > Mollusca > Bivalvia > Unionida > Unionidae > Megalonaias > Megalonaias nervosa. Next base: position 9,184 of record JAECUM010004415.1, on the reverse strand, counting down.
TTCTGCATTGTAAGCATACAATGGTATCTTCAAATCTGACCAAATATAGTTTTGTGTTCCGAGTCTTGAAGACATTCTATGCAGGTTTAGATACAATGTTTTCGTCAGCTCTCTCTCTCTCTCTCTCTCTCTCTCTCTCTCTCTCTCTCTCTCTCTCAGTTTGTTTATTCTGAAAAATTCACAGTTTTGTCATAAAGACACAAAATATTGTTATAAATCACGCAAACTTTATTTATTTGAATTACCCAGCATGTCACCAAGATATAATCTTCTTAATCATCGTGTATCTATGTCAGTTTAAAGTATTTATACAAGAAATGGAAACGTCTGGCACATTAACAGGGAAAACGTTTTCTGCAGCCAGCTTTAGGATTGAGAGACTGCATATCAGTTTTCGTCTCAATAAAGGATTATGTAACGTAATTAGCTTTGTTATTCTTTTCATATCTGGTTATCTGAGGTTTATTTCACCCTGGATAATATCTCCTTCGTTGTTAAGAAAGCTGTTACATGTGTGACAGAAATTTGAAGTGTTGTCTTCCATCAACCACCATACTATTAATTAATGTATTAATATTTAATTTACTAATATAGCATAATGAATGCGAATGTTGAGAAAACTATAATTTAAAAAATACTTAGTATCTACTGTATGAATGAATTAAAAAGTACTTATATAAATGACCTTTAATGCAAACAGATATTTTTCCTTCTGAAAGTAGCGTGCAGATGGTGCTATGCCCAGGTGACGTTAACTAAAACACCTTAATCCCATTCAAATGTGGAAGAATTATTTAAAGCTGATTTTAAGAAGATTAGCATCTGTCAGTATTTTAATTCGGTTAGTAGCATTATTTCATAAATAATCACTAGGAAAAAATAATCCCCGATTATTTTCGACAGGTTGGAAGAAAGCAATTTTAAAATAGTATTGTTGCACTGGACTTGGTCTTGTAGTTTCCAATACCTTGGAGAGTGTGTTTCAAGAATATGGAGTTAAACAAGTTTACTTTTAAGTAGCAATAAACATTTATTTAGCAGCACAATAAATCAGAATGGTACACTTGATTGGTACATTTTAATCCAATTAATATTTGAAGATATACATACCTGATATTGGGTAATAGACGGATTGTGATGCAAACCGGAATAAAATATGTTATCATCCATTATTGAAGTAATTATCAGTAAGGCTTAAATAATACAATTTTCAGAATTGTGAAAACTTTCGACGTCTACTCGACTATATACTCATTCAGCTCTCCTGTATTATTGTCAGTTTTGCATCGTGAAGAACACATTTCAAGATCGTTTAAAAGAGAAAATTGCATTAATCTATTTGTGTTGCAGTTTAGCTCATTTGGTCTATCTATGTAAACTGAATATTGTGCATTATGGACGTTTTTTGAACGTCCTAGTAATATATAGTGTCCAATATGAAAATTTCGGGATCAAAGGGTGTACATCGTATACGAATAACTGTGGAGGACAAATTAGACAATTGGCGGTTGATGGGAACTTACAATTAATCCATACGTTTAACATGAGACTAACACTTAGAGGTCAGTGGGAAATAAACGTTATGACCAAATAGTGCTAATCTTATGCTTAAGGGATCAAGGTAACACGGGAGTCTCTAGAAAACTAACATTATGAAACTATAGAGTAATTTTGTGTTAAGGTAATATGGGGTCAACACGCAGTGTAACGTTAAAAATGTATATGCTACTAATCAAACAATATCTCATTGAAAAGAGGTAACCTAGTGAAATCAAACTTGAATCAACAACTGTCGTGAAACGATCGCACTTTTGGACCTGAATCACCTTTCAATCTCAGCAGCTGTAAACACTCAGTAGGTAACAGATGAATTTGTTTTCTGTAAGTAAGGCATAGCTAGGAATCAATGGTTCAGAAGCCGCCTAATGACTTAAAAACGTAATGTAAATTACAAATCCTCTCAACGTGTCACCACCAAAAGGCACTTTAAACGATCGACAGAATATCACAGGTATCAAGCTATAAAACATATCTAATCTGTTATGGGGATCGTTTCTGCATCATTTTTTCCATAGGAAAAAAATCATTATGCTAGAAAATCGGCCAAGGTTCTGATACAAATGACTTCATTTTCAAATAAACTACCATCTCAAAATTTTATGTAACACAATCAGTATAGTTGTCATGCTTGAAAGTGATTGGACATGGTGATACGTGCATTGATTTATGCTACTTTTATTTTTAAGAAACTAAAAAAGTATATTTTTGCAGAAGTTAATGATAGTGAACAAATATAGTTTCATGCCAACATTCCATATGTCGCAGTCATAAATTTGATTATTTGCGCAAAGCCATGCATCGCAAATAAGGGTAAAGAATATGCCCGATATCACTCTTAATATGGACACAAAAGCTATATACCTTGGGTGACAGACAGTGACTGAAAAGTACCGTTGCAGTAGCATGTTTTCTGTCACTGAAATAAGAGGCAATGTAATTCTACATTTGGAACATGATGAATGACATTTATTTTATCGTCGCGATTGATTATATTTGTCGTGGACTATCGTCGTCGTCGTCATCATCATCATCATCATCATCATCATCATCATTTAGAAGCAGCAGCATCAACAGTAGCAACAAATTATGCATCATCACCATCATTATCATCATGATCATGATCATCAGTAGTAATGGTAATGATAGTGGTAATAATTGTGATAGTGTCAGTTGGTGCTGCTGTTTTGTTATACCTGGATACCAGGTATTGTGGTTTTACTATCGTCATTATTATTATTATTATTATTATTATTATTGCAGTTGAACCTACTAATGTGCCTCGTGGTCGTGATTTTTATGGTGCAGCCCGGGATGTCAGCGTCAGTGGCAGGTTTTCTCTCATTACAGAGTGAGCAAGTCGCTGTTGAGGAAGCAAATGCGTGTCCAAAAGAAAAGTCTATTTCAGAAGAGGACGTTAAGACTTTCAATGAAAGGTAAGAATAGGACGAGCACGCTCTGCAAAGACCAAACTTAAATAGCAATCATGCAAGAAAGATACAGAACTATTTTAAGAATAATTGAAATTCTTGCACAACATCCTATTCGTCTGAGATTATAAAATTGTTTTACAATAAAGGGGAAAAAACGATCCTACCTCTAAAAAATCAAATTCTGCCCTCTCTTCGCCACCAACTACCCAACCACCCCCAAACCCCCCAAGCAGCCATGAGTGTTGATACTAGTAGCCAGGGATGGTTGTTTTGTTTTTTTTTCTGTTACATAATATATATTCGTTATCCCAGGAGTCATTTAGTTCCATTTGAATGTGCAGTCCAGAGTACTAAAACCTGACATGACGAACTTTTAAAGAAACCCGTAGATAACACGGGCCCTTTAACGGGTTGTTTTCAGGAACGTTTTATGTCGTTCACATGATTCCGTAACTGCATTAACTGAAGGAAACTCGACAGATATTCACAAATTTCGCACATATATATAGATAAATTTCGTAGCCTAAAGTGTGTAAAAGATGCATTATCCTTCACCTTGCCACGATAGTTCCCTTCCCCAAACACGTTTGATGGATACTTTGACATTTTTCTTCTATGTTTCTCCGAATTTGTATAATGCTACAACGTTATTATAGTGGATCTCTTGGTATGATGTAGTTTATCTAGAAATATTACCCATCACGTTTCTTTCCATTTACCTTCAAGCGCAAAATATTATGCCTACCAACAAATAAATATTAGGAACAGTGCTACCAGTTTAAAATATTATATATAGTACTACTGTGTCGCCCTTGAAAATGCTGTTACTAATGTCGCAATTACGTCATCAAAAGCATCAAAACAAGTACTGACCGTTATTTCGTTGGGTTTAAATGATAATAGTAGTATAGTGGGTTACCGTAGCGACAATGGGAATTAGCATTACAGACCCCCCCTGGGCCAGTATAGCGACAAGAAAGTAGGTCAACACCCTGGGCCAGTATAGCGACAAGAAGTAGGTCAACACCCTGGGCCTGTATAGCGACAAGAAGTAGGTCAACACCCTGGGTCTGTATAGCGACAATGGCAATTTTGTAGAGCGGTGACTAGGAGACTGTGGGTTTGTAGAGCGATAAGCGACAGGTGGCATGACGTCACACTGGTAAAAATAAAGAAAAAAGAGAAGTACTGTGACGTCAAGCTACCTGAGAGAGGGCTATAGACAAACACGAATCAAGAGCGTTCGTGTTTCTTTTAGTAGAGGAAGGGTTTTATATATATATTCGTTTAGGGGGAGACCAAATGAAAATTAAGATCTTTTCGAGGCATTGGAAGTGGCCCTGAAAAGGGCCTTTGTCTTCTTCTTCTATTGTCTCCACTTCTTCCACCATGTTCTCACTTTGTCAAAAATTCCTTTCTTCTTTTTCTTTTCTTCTTCGGGCATCCAGTCAGGATGTCCGAGAGCCCTGAATTTGTCTTGCACTTTCATCCAATTGTTGTTCAATTTCTCAAACTCTTCTTTCTTTTTTTGGTTTTCTTTGTCCTTTCTTTCTTTCTTCCACGTTTCCTTTATCTTCTTTACTTCTTCTTCCAGTACTTTTCTCATTAGGTCTTCGCCTTTCTTGATATTATCTAAGCCTTTTTTGACAAAAGGCCACTCCATTAAATGGAAGATGTCTTCCAAAACACATTTCACTTGGATCACAGTATCCAGAACCTGCTTTAAGGTTCCCACTCTGAAGTATTTAGGATTGATGATTCCTCTCAACTTATCCGCTTCTTCTATTGTTATCATTTGCAAATGATATCTTGCTGCTTTCAAACTGTTCACCAAGTCTAGGCTACCTGGGAACTTCCATTCTTTGTCAAGTCTGTCCAGCACGTAGGCTCCATCCATGATCCACCACCAACTATCTGTTAACTTGTTAAATAATTCTATGCTGCCAGTCATTTTTTTATTCTGTGTAGAATGGCGCGAATGACGAACGCTATGCTTTTATATACTTCAAGCACGGACGTGAAGGAAAACATACCTTGCACTCACTTCACATATGATATACTATCCTCACGAACGAACGAGCAAGCATAAAACACACACTATACTATCCTCACCAACGAACGAGCAAGCATAAAACACACAAACATACCATCCACACAATTGGGATGAGAAAAAAACATATTATATACTATCCTCACCAACGAACGAGCAAGCATAAAACACACAAACATACCATCCACACAATCGGGATGAGAAAAAACATATTATATACTATCCTCACCAACGAACGAGCAAGCATAAAACACACAAACATACCATCCACACAATCGGGATGAGAAAAAAAACATATTATATACTATCCTCACCAACGAACGAGCAAGCATAAAACACACACTATACTATCCTCACCAACGAACGAGCAAGCATAAAACACACACTATACTATCCTCACCAACGAACGAGCAAGCATAAAACACACACTATATACTATCCTCACCAACGAACGAGCAAGCATAAAACACACAATATACTATCCTCACCAACGAACGAGCAAGCATAAAACACACACCCAACGAACGAGCAAGCATAAAACACACACTATACTATCCTCACCAACGAACGAGCAAGCATAAAACACACAATATACTATCACACCAACGAAGGAAGAGAAGAAAAACACACCCCATATACTATTCACACCAACGAACGCGCATGCAAACACACACACACACACACATCAGTAAAGAGTGAGTGTTTATAGTCACACTACACTACATTCACACGAATTGGCAAATTGAATAAGTTCTCTTTTCTAGAGATCTGGTTAGCCCTGAGAAGGGCTGTTTTTTAAACTTCAGATGCACCTGGCTAATGGTGACATCTCCCAGGGCGGGCACCACACACGCATCGCCGGCTCCAATCCTGCCCCCAATTGATGCGTGTGGTTGGGAGCGCAGAGGGAGGTTGATTTGCTTCACTATCCCACTCCTCAGTTTGAGGGATAGTGAATACTTGTTCCCTTCTTCTTCTATTTATCACCCTGGGATGCGGACGTCGAGGCTCCCACTCTTGTCTCTGCCTTTCCAATTCCTCCTCCCAATTTTCAATTTGAGGGACAGCAGCTCTCGGTCGTTGTGGTACTGGTAGTGACTGCGGTGTTGGTAGTGGTTGTGTAGGCGTCCTCACCTCAGGTTTGACCTCACACTGGGGTCTCAGCATGAGGTGAGGTAGTATCCCTCTCTTCATTTCCTTCTCCTCTTCTTTCTTTCTCTTCTTCTCTTCTTCTTCTATCCTTGCTTCCTCCGCTACAGCCTCCATAGCCAGTTCGTCTAGCAGACGTCTGGCATACTCCAGGTGCATCTGAAGTTCCAGTAATTTTGCAATTCTGTTACTCATTTTCAATGTTGACGAGTCAACGATGGATAGCCAGACTGACGATCGCACCAATTTATATACTTGAAGCACGGACGTGAAAGTAAACATTCCCTAGCACTCAAATTTACCATCACACGCGGACTTAAAAGAAGCACTCACGTTTACTTTTTACTTACAAACACAGACAGACACAATTGGACAAGACAGAGAAACGAAGTGCTTATAGGCACACTTCTATTTTTTTGTAAACATACAAACACACGAATATTTTGTTTTACTGACAAAAGAAACGAAGTGCTTATAGACACACTTCTATTTTCTAATGACAAATTTTGGCAAATTGAATGAGTATGTCTTTTCGAGAGTATTGGGTAGCCCTGAAAAGGGCTGTTTTTGTTTTTGTGTTCACGGAAGTAATGGCAATCTTTTTTACTGTCTAAGATTGCGTCCCCGTCTGGCGGCAGGCTTTCCTATACGATACGGTCTGCTTCTGCGAAAAGAGAAAGAGAATTCTTTGGTGTCTACTCGACAGTCCACAAAACCTCTGTCTGGTTCTTGCTGCTGCTGCTGCTGCTGTTGTTGTTGTTCTTCTTCTTCTCTCTGCTTCTTCTGAAGTCTGTATTTCTCAGTCCATTCTTCTTGTTCTTTTTTTAATTTCCTCTCTAAACATCTCTTCTATCAGACCTTGGACTGTGGAGAGCATTCTAACATTCTCTATTTCTTCAGGCTTCGGTATCAGGTTTAGCCTGACACGATGCAAATTGACATAAGCTTCGTTCAGCTGGGCTAGTCTGGAAGGCATCTTCATAGGTTGACGAGTCAACAGTGAATGGTCAGACTGGAGACCCACCCGCTTTATATGGTTCAAACGCGGACGCGATAGAAAACATCCCTACTCGGTTTTAGTGTCGGAACGCTATGATAGCGAATGTCATGATGAGGGATAGAAAGAAGTCAAAGAGCATATATTCACAGTGTTTTTTGAAAACAAACGACAGACACATTTTTTCAAAACACAACATTTTTTATTCAAGTAACAAGTAACAAGTCATAACTCACAAGTAACAAGTAACATCAAACAAATTATTTTTGACAAGGTTGACAACGTTGTGAAATCATGTGAGATTTCCATTGATGGAAGTCATGAGGCCATTGATGTACACTACGTTTCCTAGCTAAAGACAAAAGATAACTATAATGGTCACAAAACCATCGATCTATTTTCTCATCGTTTCTAGAAGAGTGACGATCAAAATAAGTCACTAAATGTTCTAAAGGATATCCAAGACTGCGTTGATGAAGAAAATATACACAATATTGTCCACACACCATGGAATCTGTGCCTTGTAATTTCACATTATTGTATCGTGTCGTCTGGGCATTTCTTCTCACAAAGTCAATGATATCGTCTTCCAAAGGGGGTAATCCATACGAATCAAAATATTCCACACAATTCTCTTGAGGGAAGTAGACGGCAACCCAGTGAGTGCCTGGAAGATGACTTTCGTCCGTGTTGATGACATAAGCTTGATGGTCTTGAGGTTTGCGATGAGGTAGTTCATCTTTAGCGCACACGACAGGATTCCAAGAAGCAGTATACGAACTATTGTTCAAAAGGTAATAAAGTTCCCAGGTATCCATGTTCTGTTGTGTTGTTTTTGTTTTCACAGGTAATGATAAGTCATCAATTCAATTCTGACTTTTTGTTTGAAACGATCTGTCAAGTAGCCGTTTCTTCGCCTTGTCTCCGCACTCTGGGCTAAGAGAGCTTCGATGCGATAGATCTCTAGAGTAGTCAATGGAGGGCAGGAAAGATCACGCAAGCCTTTATACCACTCATGCAACACTTCTTCTTCTGAGATGAGACTCCAAGCTTCGTCCAGATACTCGTCCAATTTTTCTTCTTGATTCATCATCATACATTTATCGTGTTGAATTTGACTGGGATGATCGTTTTGACATCCGTAACAATATTTCTTGGACAATTCCGTAATGGTATCCGCTAGGTGTTTAGCAAAACAGGACACTAAATGTTGTTCTTGTTCTGGCCATCTGGACTTGACTACCTCGTCCTCTTTGACTTCGTCTGGGGGTTCTGTTTTCACGCTATCCTCCCATTCCATGTCCAAAGATTCTCCATTGTTTAAAGAGGGATAGGAGTCTTCCATTGTGTCTAATAGTCTAGAATGACTACTCTCAAACTGTTGATTTCTATGGTATTATCGAATTCAGCATACAGGATGACGTTGACCGTCTCAGTGAGAGCTTCTGCAAACTGAAGTTCCACACGCAGTTGACCGGATTTTATAGGTGGAAATGTCCCTCGTCGCTGCCTTGGTCTGGAGTGAAATCAAAGGCCCACAAAGTGTAACCTCCGACATAATCTTCGAACGAAATACCGTGACTGGCGTTGGTTCCTAGTTGCCCTGTAGCTTCGTACAGGGACAAGTACGATCTCAAGTAATTCTTCTGGGCAAAGTTAGGTTCGAAGGGTCTGGTACACAAAGTCTTGCCATCGCGACTGACTTCAATTTTGGACACTCTGTAGTGCTTAAACTGGAAAGGTTTTTGATCGTGGGCTCCGTTGAAGGCTGCATTACTGACGATACCAACGATTAAACGTTTGGGTAACTGTCCTTGGAACAGATGATCTTCGATCTTGGATCGAAGTCCAGTAGCAATGGTGAATGTTTTCACTTCGACACGTCGTATCGGATATTTGGCGGTCGATCTGCTCAATGTTTGACTGATGTCGTTTCCCGCTTTGGGTAACACTTCTACACGTCGCACGTAAAGTCTGGCTTCTTGGATGATGGTTTTG
>JAECUM010004412.1:0-13932 GCA_016617855.1 Megalonaias nervosa | reverse complement strand
AAAACTACTTGTGACGGAAGAATCGACTAACACGGAAACTACGGACCCTTATATTAATACAAAATCAAGGCGTGTTTTGTTTGGTACTGATCTTTTGTCACTAGCTAATGAAATACACCAAGAAATCTGGAAAAAGATAGAAGAATTTACCGAATTGGGTTCGGGTTGGAAGTTTGAAATGATCAAGGAAATTTTATTTCACACAATGAAATATGACGCATTACGCGGTAGTTCGTATATCGACCTGCCACTAAAAATAAAAAATAAAAAATGCTGTATAAACGTAAAGAACGTTGATAACAAATGTTTCCAATGGGCTATTCTTTCTGCGTTATTTCCAGCAGAAAAAAATGCTGATCGTGTTGAGAAGTATATTAGTCACATATCAAAATTAAATTTTAAAGATATTGACTTTCCAGTGGCAGAAAATCAAATACCAAAGTTTGAAAAGCAAAACAATGTTTCGATCAACGTTTTCGGACTTGATGAAAAGAAAAGGTCTATCCAAGATATATTTCAGAAAAAGCTTCACAATCGACTATAAATTTATTGTTTTATAGAAATCATTACGTTTGGATCAAAAACTTCAATGGACTAGTTGGCGGACAGTATAATAAGCGAAAGAAGAAAACGTTCTTTTGTTATCGCTGCTTGCACGGTTGTACAGACAATGAAACATTACAAAAGCATTTGCAGTACTGTAGTGACGTACAACGAATAACGATGCCGTCTAAAAAAGATAGCGTGTTACAGTTTGTCAATCACAATCACAAACTAAAAATTCCTTTCGTCATATACGCTGATTTCGAATGCTTACTTCAGCCTGTACTTGGCGTAGAAAATAATCCCAACCAATCGAGTACAAGGAAAACTCAAAATCATGTTCCGTGTGGAGTAGCGTATAAGATAGTTTGTTGTGCTAATTCGAAATTATCTAAACCAATCAAATTATATCGTGGTAATAATCCAGCTGTCTGGCTTCTCAAGCAGTTGATTAGCGAAGTTGATAATATATTTTATCGTTTGAAAAGAGTAACTCCAATGATAAAACTGACACCTCAACAAGAATCTGATTATGAGCAAGCAGAAATTTGTCATATTTGTGAGAAAGCTTTTGACGATAATAAAAAAGTACATGACCATTGTCATTTGACCGGGCAGTACCGTGGAGCGGCTCATGATCAATGTAATTTAAAATTTCATGTTCCAGATTTTATTCCAGTTATTCTTCACAACTTTCGAGGATACGATAGCCACATTATCGTAGAAGCTTTTGGTGATCCTAACATAAAAGCTCGTTTAAAACTCAATAACGTTATCAAATGCATTCCAAATAATTTTGAAAAGTATATGTCAGTTACTTTGGGTAAGTTGCGTTTTATTGACAGCATACAGTTTATGAAGGCATCATTGGATGAGCTAGTAAAAGATTGTAGCGAGTTTGATAACCTACGAGACTGTTTTAGAGCAAAATTTAATCTACTGACTAAAAAAGGAATATTTCCGTACGAGTATCTCGATGATTGGAGTAAATTTGATGAAACTTCGCTACCTGACAAGGACAAATTTTACTCACAACTTAAAAATGAAAATATAACCGATGATGAGTACAAATATACACAAGATATCTGGAAAGAATTTGATTGTAAGACGTTTGGCGATTATCATGATTTGTATCTAAAAACTGACGTGTTATTGCTGGCGGACGTATTTGAAAGTTTTCGAAAAGTGAGCTATAACAATTATGGACTAGATCCTTGTTGGTATTATTCTGCTCCCGGGCTGTCGTGGGACGCATTGTTAAAGTTTAGTAAAGTAAAGTTAGAATTACTGACTGACGTTGATATGTTCAATTTTATCGAAAAAGGTATTCGAGATGGTATTAGCATGATCATAAAAAAATATGCTGAAGCAAACAACAAATATTTGAAAGAGTATAATCCTGAGCTTCCTTCGAAGTATATTATTTATCTAGATTGCAATAACTTGTACGGTTATTCTATGGCAGAACCAATGCCTATTGGTGGATTTCGTTGGATTACGGTTGATCAATTTCTATCAGAGACAGAAAAAAAGATACCCGACGATGTTTCGTACTTCGTTGAAGTTGATCTCGATTATCCAACTTGGCTACACAAATTGCATAACGATTATCCTTTCTGTGCGGAATCGATGGTCATAGATTATAGTTTAGTATCTCAGGAACAACAAACGTCAGCATCACCAAGACAAAATTCTATGGTCAAAAAACTAGTACCAAATTTACTTGATAAGAAAAATTATGTTTTGCATTACAAAGTTTTAAAACAAGCAGTCGATGCTGGTCTCATGTTGAGAAAAGTTCATCGTGTACTAAAATTTAATCAATCAACTTGGATGAAAGGTTATATTAACTCAAACACTTCGAGAAGAGCTGTGGCGAAATCTAATTTTGAGAAAGACTTTTTTAAGCTTATGAACAATTCCGTTTTTGGTAAGACGATGGAAAATATTAGAAAACGCGTAAATATCGAACTAGTTAATGATATTAATCGCAGAAACAAACTTCTGTCAGACGATGATTTTGTTAGCATGAAAATATTTAATGAAAATCTTGTCGCGATACAAAGAAGAAAAACAAATCTAAAACTAAACAAACCGATTTACGTTGGAGCTTCCGTGTTAGATTTATCGAAATGGCTGATGTACGATTTTCATTATAATTTTGTTAAAAATCAATGGCCGTCCAGTAGATTATTGTTTACTGATACCGATTCGCTCGTATATGAAATCGAATGCGAGGATATTTATCAGGACATGTACGATAATCGACATCTGTTTGATCTTTCCGATTACCCTTGTGACAGTAAATTTTATGACAACACGAATAAGAAGGTTATTGGTAAGTTCAAAGATGAAATGAACTCAATCATCATCAAATACTTTATCGGATTGCGTAGTAAAATGTATGCAGTATTGTTAGCTAATGATAAAATAAGGAAAAGAGCAAAAGGTCTGTCTGACTATTTTGTTAAAAAGTTTATGAAATTTGATGATCATAAATACGCGCTTGATGGCGGTGTTAGTTTTATAAGAGCAATGGCTATTCGAACGAATCATCATAAACTAGAAACAGATGTCATTATCAAACGCGGATTGAGTAATTTTGATGATAAACGTTACTGTAAAAATGGGGTAGATACATTTGCACTTGGGTACTGTTTTGATGATAGATCTATACTCGATATTATCTTTTCCGACTGAAATTTTATCTAAACTAAAGAAATAATGTTTGAAAATTTAACAGTGACAAATAGTTACAATAGCAAGATCAAATATCTAATGATGGACGGCAAACAATTGACAGTTGAAATTAATAATGAAACATCAGGTATATGTTTTAGTGGAACTCGTGACAAGCTAAAACTTTCGCTTATCAAATCTGATGACAGCGAGTATTTCAATTACCTCGAGCAATTGTATCAAAAGTTGCTAGCGGAATTTAAAAACTTTCATAATCCGATCAGTCAACAAAAATATACTAAACTTACAATTGATCTTGATCGGTCAAAAATATATTTTATCGATAAAAAATATCCTCTTAACAAACCTCAAATAAAAGATTTGTTGGAATCTCGTCGCTGTGTGAGCGGTAAAGTAAAGTTTAGTCTCTACTATCGTGATGATGAAATATTTCTAATTTCAACAGTAGAAACATTGATAATTGGTGATGAAATATAAAATAATATCACTTACCTGATTCACCCGGTATAATACTCCTCTACCTTGAAAGTGCAGCACGCAATGACTATGAGAGAATTTGACCGCTTTATATATACTTGTTCTGAAAATTAATTATCTAAAAAAATCTCATCACCGTTTTGAGACACTTTAACGTATTAATTTTCCGTGTGGGCGATTCTGGAATATTCTAATCACGTGATTGAGTTAAACACATCTCCGTATGACAAAGGCAGTTACCTAGCTCGGTTGTCATAGAGATATTGATTTTTTTATACTGCGTAACGGCTAGGCGTATTGATTAGACAACATCTGTTACAAAGTCTAGGTATGCATGTTATATATTAGTGTAAAGTTATAGAATTATATCTGAGCTAAAATCTGCCTTTCAGTTTTGTGTAAATCGTTTGGGGTGGGAGTTTTAGGGTCTCTGATAGAGGTACATTATATTTGTTAGGAGGTTGGGGAGGGTGTGAAAAAGGTCTTAGAGATAGGATCTGCCTTTTATATTACTACTAGGGGAACATAACAGCGCGGAGTCCACGGAGTTAGATAAGAAAAAATACCTGGCCAGCAGATCATAGGACTTTGATCTTGAGTTTGAACTTGTGTTTTCGCCATCAGCCGATAAAGAAATCGACACTAGGACCGCTTCGGTGGCCTAAGTGGTAAGAGCGGCCGCCTCGGATGCGGGAGGTCGCGAGTTCGAACTCCGATTCATACTAAGACTTTTTAAAATGGTACTTGCAGCTGCCTCGCTTGGCGTTCAGCATTAAGAGGTTAGTGTTAAGACGGGTCGGCCAGGTGTCAGGATAATGTGACTGGGTGGGACATCATGCTATGTCTGTTGCATGATGCCCCAGTGCTAGACATTACTATGAACTGCCATACTGCAGACATCGCAACGATATGACTCAAACTTTTAATGCTACGTTAAAAATCCAAATCACACAAACTGGACTTTCAAATGTATCATCGTTTGTAACTGGTGAAAGCAAATTCTAAAGCTAAAATGCCAGCTCAAGTTTTATGATCTGAGGGCCTGGACCTGAGATTTGAAAATATGATGTAGCAAATCGATTGTATCAGATCTATGTTAATCTGTTGCTTTGAAAGATCTTTGTAGATTTCCTCTGACAAGTTTAATAAAAATTTGTAGATATTGCGAATTCTCCAGGTTTCGTGAAATGCCAATTTTAAGAACAAAAAATTATTCTGGACTTGCTTGCAGACCACGAATTTAAAGACTCCATGGACAAAAATAATTTACTGGGAATAAAGAATCCATCTACTATATACAAATGTAAGTAACGAGGAAAATGTAATTTGTCATAAATCCAGCAATATCCGTGCAAATGAATGAAAAATCACCGTACCTTTTTTGAGCCATCGATATCAGATTAAATGAAATAAAATCATCGTGCCTTCTTCAAGCCATCGATATCCGTGTAAATGAATGAAAATCACCGTATCTTGAGAAACAAAAGTTTGAAGTTAAAAGTAATAGTAATTGTCATCATCACTTCCGCTATCATCACCACCACCACCACCACCACCACCACCATCATCATCATCATCATCATCATCAATAACTCTACCGCTTAAATTCATTTTTAGAGTAGGGTCAGTATTTCACCTGAATATTACTTAGTGCGTTAGGGGGATGACCTTTTTGGTATAACGGAACACAAATCTGCCTCATACAAAATCTCGTATTGAAATGACAGATTTAATATTATGGAAATTTTAATGTGTATATGTCTACATAACCTGATGACACTGCACAGTATGCCAACCTTCTGAATGCTTATGAAATATAATATGTAGATAATGTGAACATTGAGAACAGCTTATGCAGAATGTAGGGAGCCGAATCACGATGGTCATCTACTTAAGTTTTTATCAGCTATCCGGGATGCGGATCGCAAATGGCAGATGTGGCAAGGCGAAGGGATTGGGAATTATACATGTATCCAAGACAATTTAACTACAAACATAGATTATTTCCTACTGGATCAACCATTATACTACATTCATCATTGTCAATAGAATCGAATTTATCTACCTACCGATAATGTGTCATTTAAGCCTCGCTGAACTTGAAACATCCAATAATGAACCGATTACTCCGAGAATAAATGGAATAAAATAAAGCACATAGAAACGTATGCGTTGAAAATTTAAACTCTTCATTACGACAAAAACTGACTCGATATCCCTAATGTTGGAACAGACTCAATATTCCTAACGCTGTAACTAGTTCGATGTCCCTAATGTTGCAGCAGATTCTATATTCCTATTATACGAATTGACACGATATCCCTAACGTTGGAACTTACACAATATCCCTAATGTTGGAACAGACTCTATATCTATTATACTGGAATTAACCCATTGCCCTATTATGTTGGAACAGACTCGATATCTCTAATGATGGAACGGACTCGATACTGGAACTTACTCGATATCTCTAATATTGGAACAGACCCTATATCCCTTATACTGGAATTGACCCTATAGCCATTCTGTTGTAACAGGCTCGATATCTCTAATGATGGAACGGGCTCGATATCCTAAATATTAGAACTGACTCTATATCTTTAATCTTGGAACAGACTATTTCCCTAATATTGGAATTAACTCATTACCCATAATGATGCAACAGACTGGATATCCCTAACATTTAAATTGACTCCATATGCTTAATGTCCTAATGTTAGACCAAAAAGAAATTGCTACTATTCTAAATAATGTAAAGAAAAATATATATGAATGGCTACGAACGTGTATACAAATACTGCCAGACATAAAGGAGAATTGCACAAGTGAAGGAAAAGATAAATTTAGAATTTGTTTAATCAAGAAATGACTCAACGATTTTGGAAACGTTTACAAAGGCAGTATAACGGCCAATAAGGTCATTATAACTGTCATAAGTATATAAAGGCAATATAACTGTCATAATTATAAACGTTATAAAGGCAATATAAATGCCATAAGTATATAAAGGCAATATAACTGTCATAAGTATAAACGTTATAAAAGCAATATAACTGTCATAAGTATAAACGTCAAAACCATTGTACGGCCTCTACATTTTCTTAAAACTACTGATATATCCCAAGAAGATAATCAAGCATTCCGAACTAACCAAATGACAGACAATTATCATCAGCTTCTAGACAGTAGAATACAGTAGAAGTGAACGAAGTTCTTAACTGATTATAACCTAGCAAATTTGTTGGTATTTATGCTGGCATTTATGACCTCTTAGTGATTTTTTTCAAGACGACAGGGTATATTATAGTACCCATATAAGTGTCTCTATTCAATAGATATTTCGACCATGGTCACTTTCCTGCACGCTGGACAACGGCCGTAATAACTCCTGTTCAGAAAATGGGGATATACCTATGCAGGAAAACTACAAGTGTTCTAAACTATGACTGAGGAGTTTGAAATACACGGTGTGCAAATTTCTAATATTATTGGCATCTCTAAGCAAATTCCAAACATGTTGTTTACTTTCATAGATTTGACTGGTGATTTTTTTTCGAAATTCCATTCGGATTCCTCTGTTACTATGCATATGATAGAATCTTGTACGTCATGCTCAAGATAAGATATCTTACAAAATATGTAGTATTATAACTGTGGAACTTGTGTTTTGGTCGGGGTGGGGGGTTTGGGGCATTACCATGCAAACCAGGTAATCATCATTGCGGCATAAGATGGCCCAAATGTCACTACTTAAACATCCACAAAAGAGTTTGTGAACTTAGAAATACCGTCAAACAGTTAAATAATACATTTTCAATGCAGTCAGTAATTGTAACGAATGAAATAAATCTGGAAAAGCTGATGTTGTATATAGTAAGTGTTTGCAAGATTCTTAAAGCATCGAGAAATTGACAAAGGTTGCTGTTGTTGAAGCCAAACAAAGGGGGTGAGTATTCTTATAGTCGAGTGCGAGCGTGCATTTTTAGGCTGTCTAAAGAAGGTTTCAACAAGCTTAGATGTATTGTTATGCATAATACCACCGCTGAATAAATCATCAGGCATTTTCTATAACCTGACACAAAGCCAATTGCATTATTCGCTCAAGCAAAGAATGGAATGCATGTAGATTGACTAGTTGTATAGGTTTCATTTACGTCAATAAAAGCTACGTGAAGTATCTTGCACTTTGTTATCAATCGTCAATGCATTTGTCCAGTGTCTTTGTTCAGTCTATTTTAATGATGGGATATTTAAGTTCTATTCAATAAATAAAATAATTTATATTTTAGCAAACGTAGTACAAATCCAACTCTAGATTTTATTTGTTTTTGGGATTTTTTTTAAATCTTAGAATATATTTGTATATTCTATTTTAAAGATAACGTATGTTGCAATATTGAAACAGATTTGTAAGTACACTATTAATATACGGCCAAATGGATCATTATCAGTTGTATCCGATACGATTTTATATGTATACACTAATCTACTCTATATTTATTTTTCAGTTTTGTATGTCATATGTACACTTTTACTTTGTTGTCATCATGCATGGTGTGTGTGTGTGTGTGTGTGTGTGTGTGTGTGTGTGTGTGTGTTTCTGGAGTCAATGTTTGCCGAATCCCGATAGGACAATGTAGTTTGGGCTCAAATGGCTACAGGCTACAGTTTTAAATATCACATCTGAGGGACACAGCAAACTCTTATACCTAAAAAAATGTATGACCGCTATTCTTACATAAAAATGAATATGACTTGACATTTTTAGTTGCAGTTTAAAGACTCCCTATTGAAGTGGCCAATCCGATCCGTTGGGTTTACGTCTTTCTTGGACGGTGAACGATAACAGCTGATGTACAGTGGTCGATGTGCACGAGAGTCTTGCAAGAGAACCAGCTTGGAAGATCTGAGAACAAACCCTTTTTCTGAACCGTAGCCGTTATAAAGCAATTATATGGGAAATAAGCCTGTTTTGAACCGTAGCCATTATTGAGCAACCCCATGGGAAATAAATTATATATAGAGAATCCAATGGGAAATAATTAAAACAGTTTAAAATTTATGAGCAAAGTAATACTCTGAATTTACGTCTCAAATTAAAATGATCAATCAAATGAAATGTGTCCTGATTATTATAAAAATATAATGGACAGTCATGACCGTTAAACATGTCTGACAAAATTGTTGATTATATAACTTTCTTTAAAATGAAAGGACATGAAAGTGTTTGGAGAAGAATGGGTCTTTTTTACCTCTTTTTGGTTGGATTAATGCTTATTGAATATTTCTATATTTTCCTTCAGAAGAAATGTCTGCAGAATTAAGATTTGTTGGTTTTGCTACTGCTGTGTTTATATTAATAACGGGACAATCTTCATCTTACCATACATATTTGTTATTAACCTGTTGATTGAATTTGAAAACTAGTACACACGTAGAATCTGAAACAGAAAGATGACTATGTCTGTTGAAAACCTTTAATTGTACCGTTTGATAAATCGTATATATAATTGTGTCTGTTGAATACCTTTAATTGTACCCTTTGCAAAATCGTAAAGATGACTATGTCTGTTGAATACCTTTAATTGTACCCTTTGATAAATCGTATATATAACTATGTCTGTTGAATATTATCCCCGATATGAGTGTGGATGTTTGCAAGTTTGCTAACATGGTGTAAACTTTGGACTTTCCAAAGGTCAACATTCTATGAATCTTGTTCGTGGCTAAGAACAGGAGGAACAATGAGACGAGTCGCTTGTATTTATAGTCTAAGGTCGGATCGAAACGGATTGAATGTTTCACCATTCCAAAGTGGCGTTTCAAACTTCAGGCAGAACCGGGAGTCTTTTCGTCCGCAGTACATCACTGCGACATAGTTTGAGTAAGCTGAAGCTAGGAAGACGATGATTTGGGCCTACAGTGGTATGACGGTAATGCTTTTAAAAGAGGAGGATTTTAATTTAGTGGATTTTCTTTCGTCTTCGCTAGAACTTTTACCGACTCCGCTGACTTCACCGCCTTCTCCCTCGTTACCTTTGGTAAAGGATTTTAGAACGAGACAAAAGGAAGAATTGGAGATTTTTTTACAACAAGCAGAACAAGCATTTGTTAATCAAAGACAGCAAGAAGAGGAAAGAAGAAAATGATAAGAAGAATAGAAGAAAACTTGCGAAGGAGCAGGACAGAAGAATGACGGAGAAAAGAAAACTTTGAATATCCTACAAGACATTTTGGCAGAGTTAAGGTATTTGAGAGAAATGCCATACTTAAGAGTGCACCAGTTATTTCATTTCCAAATTTCAGTCAGTCATTTATGTCTGTTGATATAAGCCATGTTGGGGTTGGTGGTGTATTGATTCAAGAACACACAAATTGTATAATCATTCAGTGTGCTATTTTCCTGAAAAAAAATTAAATCAGCACCAGAGAGAAATTTTTCAACTTTGAAGTGTATGTTAATTCAGCTCCTTCTCCGAGTATTTGTATGCAGTGAACACAACCCCTTACCTTCACTGGCCAGATGAAAAACAAAAATCAGATATTCACGCGTATAGAATTATTATATTTCTTCATGTATAGTTGTGCCATTCGTAAGACTTCAACTTGTTTAATTTTTAATCACATCTATATTTGATTAATAGTTTTTTTTAAAAAAGCCTTAGTGTATATATCTTTCATTTTATGAGGGGAGGTATTATGTATATTTGATTTGTATTTGTTATATTTTTTTCTCAAAGATTACATGTTACGTATAATTGTATTTTGGATTTGACCCTGTACAAACTCACGTTCACTGTTTACTTGACTAGAGACACTGATGTTGTTTTGATCATAACAATTGTTACATAGTTAATATTTCCCTAGGAGTGTGGATTGAATATTAGGATCATTATCAATAAAGGTAAACGTGATTATTTGGTCTGGGTCTAACATCTTTTTATTCTCCAGAGTATAACATCTTGTACCTGATGTTTATCACATTTATTATTAAAATTTTAGTCACAGATTTTATCTGTTTGCAACTTAGAATTTTCTACAAATGAGCTTCAGACCTACAAATTGGTTCTTCTTTTCTGTCATAGGTTTTTTTTTATATAAATTTGCTTGAAAAATTATTCATCATTACCTTTAACATAGAAATAATTATTGTGTTCAGTGTTTGCTTTGGGCGGATTATTTATTCAAATTATTATTCATTGGAAATACAAAGTGCTCTTCAATAATATTCTTCGACCGAAACATTAATTTGGAATTATAGATAATTCAAGCAAGGACATCTTGGATTATATTGTTGTGCTTCATCAAAGGACTGTTGGTACATCTGCATTTCATAGGCCACTGCATGCACATCAATATATTCAGAGCTGAAGCATTTTGGAATATCACTGGAATTTATTTAGAACTTTATTCATTAGAACTTATGATACAACTTTTTGGACAATCTGAGATTTAATTTGCAATACTGTAAGTTATTTTTTAAGTACTTTGTATTCCAGGAAAAATATTATTTGTTGAATTTTACAAAACTTGTTCGATTTCGCTTTTTTCTGTTACTTAGTTTAAGACCATAGTGTCTTAAAATATCCAAAAATACAAAATGGAACAATTGTACGAGAAAACGTACCAACGATGATTCGACCTATCTATCATGTAAAAACTATGGTGAGGACAAAATCACTGTACTTCTAGTAAAGATATACTTAACATTGTTCCAAACATTTGTATTTGTATGTTTTGTATCTGGTTGTGTATGTCTTTGTTTTTCCCTAAAAAAAATTCCACTGTGAGTTTGTAGCATTTAGTAGTGTGTCTATAAACCCTTACTACCCTTGCTTGTTTGATAGTGTGTGTGTGATTTGTAGGTTTGGTATATGTAAGTATTTGTTCTTACCATAAATGCGGGTGGGGATGTGGCTCTGATTCCACACACACACACACACACACACACACACACACAAGATCAATTAAGAATTCTACTTCATAGACCTAAACTAGTCGCACATACCGTTTTTGACACAAGCAACTCTAATCTTAAATAAGTAGGTAAACAAGTGGTACCAATTCAGCGAGGTTCGTGACATTACCAGCTAATGTTGTAATCCCGACACCGGTACTACGACATTGGCATTCAGCTGGAGCCCCTGAGAGCAGGTGTCAATAGGACCACCTTATCATTAGTGTCGGATAATACAAAAGGGGAAGACGACGAGAACAACCTGGCAGGGACGTTGGATGCGGTTAAGGGAAGGAGAGCAGGCTCGTTTGCGAGCCACTGACTCTTCATCATTCCAGAATGATCTAGCCCCGGAATTCAGACCTACATCCCGCTACAAGAGAACTGATTTAATTAGCACTTCCTTCCCCACTATACAACGGCAAATAACCACAGCAGACCGTTAGGTTCAAACTGAAATCATAGAGCCACATGACGCAGACGCCGACTCCAGTGCAGACTCAGCTGAACAACCAATTGAAGTGGAAACAGTAATGGGGATGAGAAGGTGGAATGCAACCCAGATAGACAACGTCTCTTGGACATGGGGTTAGAAGAGGCAATAGAAAATCAGAAGAAGGGCACTAATTTCATCAACGCAGTTAAGTGTATTGCCTGGAGATCGCTTAAAACATGAAAGCCAAGACCTCGACTGTATCAGTTCTTGGATTGCCTTCTCAGCACTTACTACGGGACGGCGTACAGAAACCAACCTCTGTCAAGCCTGGTGGAGGCGGAAGCAGCTAGTCCAGATGCATGTGTTGGAGGCATTCCCAGAGCAACAGGAGGAGGAATCACGGACTGCTGAATAATGCGTGGCAGGTGAAGAAAGCTGGGATTACAGCCCTTTTAAGGACTACTAACGAATGCCTCATTACAGTTGGGTTTTCATTTTGTGTTGAAAAGCCATTTCGACAATACTGACTTAATAAACAAATGAGACCCATTTCTATCAACTTTACAAAGTTATGCCAAATACTTATCTTACAAGACTGAACAAATATTAATTGGTCACTTTGACCGAAATATGCTAGATCATTTTTCGAAAATGAACACTACTCTTTGTTCACGAAATTAAATTTAATTAAGTAGGAAAATTTGTAAATATAGCAGCTACTAGAACAGTAGAAGTTCAGTGGTACACTCTAAGTCATGTTCGTCTGGAAGTGGCCGCACTTCAAAGAGCAAAGATCTTATCAAAATAATATTCCTAAAGTAAGCTCAGAAGATCAAGGCTACCGGGACTTAGGAGAGAAAGGAAAAGGAGAACAAGAAGAAACAAGAAGATGTCCACCCCCTGAATGAGATCAGGATCAAGACCCAGGAGAAATTTAAGAAGATGCCGGATCCCTGAGGAAGAAGTCGATAAGGCGAAGTTCAGAGACTCCATAAAGATATGGTGGAAGACATAGAGAAAATGAGAACGTTAAAGAAAACACAACGGCCGTTTTAAAAGCCACTCAGCTCTCCAGAAAATATACTATTTCACTATTGCCAAAATTTGTGTTTTGTCTATGTGTTGTGTATATGTATGTTTGTCTGTTTGTCTGTTTTCACCTCAAACTTTAAAAAGATTTTTACCAATAATCTTTTCGTTTGACCCTATAAACCCTTCAGCTCCTTAAACCCTTTTTGAGTCTATAAACCCTTTTGACCTAATAAACACTTTTGACAACCAGGTGTCCCCCTCATGTTAAGCCTATGGGCTCCTTTTAAACAGGATTTCCTGTTTGACCCCCAATGCTTATTCTGGTTCGACCCCCATGTACCCGATATAGCTATTAATAGCTTTAATAGATAATAATGTCTGTTGTATAGCTTTAATTGAACCCTTTGCTAAATTGCACAGAAGCTATATTTCAAGCTTCTACAACTGTAATGCTATAACTTAATAAAACAGTTTTGCAGGTATATAAACATGAGTCTTCGATTTCCTAAATAATAATAATAATAAGAAGAAGAAGAAGAAGAAGCATTTCAATGGAAAGAAGCGCTGTTAATACTACTACTGCTAACACCACCACCATCTTCATTAGTAATATTATTAGTAACATCGTCATCATATTCATATTCATATGATATCGATAGCAGCAATAATTACCCTATATAAAAATACAATACAAAATAAATAAATTTTAACCACCCGTCTTTCGCTTCATCAATATATATATATATATATATATATATATATATATATATATATATATATATATATA
>JAECUM010004411.1:0-64852 GCA_016617855.1 Megalonaias nervosa | reverse complement strand
AAAAGATTTTAGTGCCATTATTGTGAACTTTTAGAAGGTATAAATTTAAAAAAAAAAAAAAATTGATTAAGGGTACTTGATTAAGCTTTTTTACTAACTTGCAATTTACAATAATGTGCTACAATGGGTCTCAGTGTGGTTTCTATTATTCTCTTTTAGAATCATATGGCCAAAATAACTCCGAAAGTGTTCTACTTGAAAATAAAGTATTGCTTAAATCCGATGTTAAATGCAAATATGAATACTGGGAAACAGAGGGCATAATTCAATTAAATGAACACACATTATATATATATATATATATATATATATATATATATATATATATCGTGTTTTTTGCTTCTTGTCCACTGCTCCTTGTTGAACTCTCACTTCTCCCTGTTCTGTCCAAAAGGAGAAGTCACTTCTCCCTAAAATTCAAGTCTAGCTTGACCCCTGAATTATGTGTGAAAACCACACCTCATACTGGGATGTTCTACTGTCAACTCTGCATTAAATTTCTCCCATATTTAGAACAGTGATCCCGAACCTCATTTCAAACAGGAGTGGTGACTTCCCTCCTGAATTTTCAGTTCTTAACTAGACCCCGAAAACAAAGTCAAGATTTTATTCATGGCGTCCTCTAGACCACTGAAATACTACTAGTAGACATTCTGTCTGATGTGAGCAAACTGTGCATTATTCTCTATTTCAGCAGTATTTCATAAATGCCCCTGGCAAACCATGATTATATTATGCAAGACAAATCTGGCCTGTGCAGTTTCATATACAAGCAGGCAATGTCCTTCATTATGTATTAAATACAATAGAATTAAAATCATAACTTTAAATAATAGAATATTTTTTGTAATGCTTTATTTCTAATAGGTGGTGTCTCACTTTTTATTGTCAGGCCTTACTGGTAATTGGGGAGTGTTTTCTCAACGATTTTCACACAGAGTGAACACCCATTCCAGTCTTTTCATAATAGTGATTGAGTTTTCTTTTTTCAAAGGGGGGATGGGGGGTGGCAGTTTCAGTACAAGCACATAATATTTTCGTTTGTTTTATGCTAGTCTGTGAATCAGCAGATTTTCCTGAAGAAAATAAGTTTGATAATTCACTGGAATGAACTATGAAAAATATTTTGTCACTGAGGTCAATAGATATCAGTAACACTATGATCATAAAATTTGACCAACCATTTAGTCACTTGTTTGGTTTAGTGGTAAGCATGGCCACCTATGATAAAAGAGTACCTGGTTCAGGTCCCATAATGAACTTATTTTACCATGAATTATGTTACTACATGTACTGATATTTTCTGTCCAAATATACACAAAAGTCAGCAGAATATAAATGATTATCACTCAGGATATTGTACAAAATCTGCTACTTAAATCTGTTATACATTTGATCATACAAAAAAAGAAAATTTGTTTGTTCAGATTGATTATCTCATGGGGAAAAAAAACTAAAATAGGAAAGGTCTGTAACTGTATATTGTTTAAGCGCCAACATTTGACTTATCCATCATCTTCATTCATGTAAGGGGCCCCAGAGGCCAAAGAAACTTACTAGAAAGACAAAACATTTGAAAACTGGTACCAGGTAACTTGATGATAATTTGATTTTACTAAATTGCACTGAATAAAATTATACTCATGCTTAAAACAGAAACAGATTAGTACATATATTTGTAGCGATTAATTACTTTCCACCATTTTCTCATAACCACAATTTGATGAAAATGACATTTTCTTACACTCCTATATGTGTATGATCTTGTTTTATAGAACACCAGGTGAACATCTCTATCTTTCACCACATGACTGTTGTATTACATCACATGATTGTTATCCTTCATCACATTAGTGTTGTATTACGTCACATTATTGTTATCCTTCATCACAAGATTATTCTATTAGATAACATTATTGTTATCCTTCATCACACACTTTTTGTTGTTGTTGTTGTTGTGGGGCTTAACGCCATTTTTCAGCACACGATAGGCTATACATGGCGGCCAGTATTAATGGTGGAGGAAGAAACCGGGAAATCCCCGGAAAGAACCACCGACCCACGAGAAGCTACTGGCAAGATTTCTCACATATCCACATTAACCGAATCCTAGACTCAAACCCACAGAGACAGAGGTGAGATGGCAGTGATCCGTAACAGAGAGCACTTTAGATCACTCGGCCACACGGGGCCCCCACTTTTTGTATTACATCACATGATTGTTATCCTACATCACATGATTGTTGTATTACATCACATGATTATTATCCTTCATCACAAGATTGTTGTATTACATCACATGATTGTTATCTTTTACCACATGACTTATCACATGACATCAAAATTGCATTTTGATTGGCACATTGCCACTTTAAGTTGGTTGATCTGTTGCTATTCTATTACTTTAATTTTGGCATTTTAACTCATTTCAACACACAATATATTACAGTATAAACCCAAAATTATACCTCCCAAATGTGGAAACATTTTTTAATGTATATTTTGTCCCTTTCATGCTTTGTTTGTCCTGGTTATGCACCACTTTGTCTATAACCTATACTTTGTAGATATATGTACTGTAAATGCATGATTGTAGATATGTGTATTGCAGATACATGTATCACTGTGATACAAAAATTCCTTCACTGATAATGCATTGCCATAGGAAAATTCCACCCTCTGCTTCTGAATTTTTTATCAGACACTTGATAAAACCTAGATGCCAAACTGGGTCAGATGGAATTTTCATCAAAACATCTACTAACAGTCTAACAGTTTTCCAAACAGTTCAACTAGTATATGTACCAGAAATCTACAATCAAAGTGACATTATTAAGCTCATCTTACTGAAAATAACTACATGTAAAATATAAATCCATCACTGGAAACTCACAATGACTTTCAAATAACCATATTTTCTAATGGACACTAATCCTGTAGAATTTTCCAAGAAACAAAGATGTACCAATAATTTTGACAGAATTGTTCCAAAAGCACTTCACAAACTCATTCATGTAATTCTCTGCTCCATTTGTAAGCAAATATGACTTATGAGATTTGTTACAAAACAATAAATTTCCATGCATCACATTTTATAACAAAATAACCCTAATGTAATCTTCAATGAGGTTATTACAGCAGCTAGTCAGTCTCATTCCACAAAACTGGAAAATGGCCACATACTAGTGGGAAGGACCATATAACATTGGGAATGGCCACCTAACATTTTCCATTCTTGGATTGGATGTACAATGGCTACATAACACTTTCCATTCTTGGATTGGTTTTACACTAGAAATGACTCAACCAATTAAATTCTGTATACATTTCCTTCAATTTGGGCCATTTTTCATAAATCACAGGCTGCATTAGTTGTAAGTTCAGATTCACGAAGATTATCTGGAATTTCACTAATGTTTAAACACTAACCTGGACACAGCAAACAAAAGCACAAGTTATGCTGCATGTTCTAAAAATAGCTGTTGCATTTTTAGTGCTAGCGACCTTTCTAGAGCTGGCCAAAAATTACATCTGTTTGTCATGTCATCCTACACAAAAGCCAAGAGGATGAACTCAACAAACATATTATTTTCTGTTTAGAGTTTTTAATTCCCCTTTCTATTCGTCACTTGCTAGTGAATGTCCAGGAAAAATCTGACAACAAATATTTCTCAATACAATAGGATGAAAGCTGAATGGTCCAGTTAGTGTAGTCATACCTAATCGATCACCAAAGGTGTTGATGTTCAATGCTTCTATGCCTTTTTCTCTTAGTTGTTTTATGAAATTATGTATCTATACTGTACATACAGAATGAAATACTGTATACAAATATTTATCTCTGTAACTCCTGCAGTTTACAGTGATATATCCAGAATTGCTCCATTATTCCATACCTAATTGTTTTGCGAGTATGTCTTAAAGTATATCCCCACTTTCGTTGTTCAAAATTGTGAAGATTAACAGTTTCATATCCTTTTAAAACTATCAGGTAGTATTGATAGTCTTTCCTTGAATTATTGAAAGTGATGTTTCAAAGACCACAAACCAAATTAAAATATAGTTATTGTACTCAAACACAATAAAGAGGATTAATACAACATGAATCGGCTAAAAATGATGTTTGTAAACTGGACCTCACTCTTTGTTCAATCAACTATGTTTCCATCATGACTTTAAGTCAACCAACACAGATGTTATTATCTGAAATCTTATCTCAAATTCCTGCCACAATGATAGTGTGGAATGAAAAATGATTGTCCTATTTCTCTACCCTGACCCATAATGAGATTCCCTGTAAACATTATTGCAAGTTATAAGTAAGAGATCTACACAGAAAAGAAAACAAGTTTAAACTGAATTACTACATTACCAACCGTTGCCGAGATATTGTTAAAAATCATTCAAGCATGTCAAAGAAGCACCCATGCTAAAGCTTTTTATCCAAGTATAAGAAAATGGCTACATGATACATCTGTATGATTAACATACATATTGTCATTTTTTTCCTGTTCTCACAATATCATACTGTTCTCACAATATCATGCTGTTCTCACCATATCATACTGTTCTCACTATATCATACTGTTCTCACAATATCATACTGTTCTCACAATATTATACTGTTCTTTTCTTTTCCCCTCCCTCAATTTATCATGTTTTATGAAACTGAAAAACTTCTACAATTCATCTTTTTTGTACATTCAGTGAAGAATATAAATAAAGGGCCTCAAAGGTGATTAGTAAATTTGTAAACAATTGGGTTACCCTCGGAAAATAAAGACAGTTATTATTATTATTATTATTATTATTTAATTATGCAAGTGTAATAGTTCTCCGAAGTCTTCCATGTACAAAGTTTCCTCACCACAGGATGAAGAGTCAAGACATACTGCTAAGTAGAAACTTGCGCCAAAATTCTAACCATGTTCTAGTTTCAGAACTCTTAACCCCACCACCCTTCAGCCAAGCAGCAACATATTCCCTGTAATCATTATTAATAAGAAACAGCCTTGAAAATAATAACACATAATAATTTGATGAACTGACGACAGTCAAATTTATACAGGCATAAGTAAGAACTAATGCCACTAAAACCTGACCCTATAATGAAGTCCCAGATACATTCTTAGACCCTAAACCTGACCTAGAAACCATTAGTCCCAGTGCAAACATTTTAAGATCCTAAAACCTGATCCAGAAACGAAGTCCCAGATACATTTTCAGACCCTAAACCTGACCTAGAAACCATTAGTCCCAGTGCATTCATTTCAAGATCCTAAAACCTGATCCTGAAACCAAGCCACAGTGTATACATTTTAAGGCCTAAATCCCTGCCTAGTATCATCATGGGATATATTACTGGATAAAACATTGATATATTAATAATCAGTAATATTCCTATACAAAATGGAGATCCGCAACACTAATTAGCATTATTACCCCTGAGTATTCAATAGCCAATGCATAGGGATATGTTATTTGCTATTCCATGGGGTATAAAGAAATTTAGAGGGGATGTATGAAAGTCACATGACATATTCATGGAGTGTATCAACAGCGGCAATGGTGTACATATAATGAAAATAGCCACTTTCATTCTGTTGATTTGATTTTATAAATTGATTGTACAATTGCAAGACAATGATATCCATGAATCCAAGAAAAGACCATTTCTTCCTTTTAACTGTAGTTTTGAAAATATCTCTGATATTCTTCGGTGATAAGATTTTGAAATCAGCTGCTGTGATGCACATATCAGATGTCAGCCTGGCATCATTTTCATTTAGGAAAAAGTGACATCATTTGAGGCCTTTTGCTGAAAATCCATGTCAGATTTGATTATCAATTCAGGGCAATTAGTAAAAAGAATATAAGGGAGTCATCATGGCAGCCATGTTCAAATTATGACTGGCACCATTTTCATTTAGGTCCAACTAGGCTTCGTAAGAAGCATATTGGTGAAACCCCAAGTTGATATAGCCATCCATTTGGAGAAGAGATAAGATAAAATAAAATTTTAATGTATGACTCTCCAATCAGAAGTAGAAATAACACCATTTTTTAGATGGCTGCTATGGTGGTCATATTGGAGGTCAGATCATTTTCATTTAAGACCAACTGGACATCAGAAGAAATTATCGGGTGAAAACCCTGTCAATATTACTTTCTGTTCAAGTAGAGAAGATTTTTCAGATGGATGCCATGGTGGACATATTGGGTAACAGACTGGCACCAGTTTTATTTAGGACCAGCTAGACATCATAAAATGTCTTCTGGTGAGAGCCTCATGCCGATATAGCCATCTGAAAACAAGCTGCAACCAGATTTTGAAGAAGGCTGCTGTGACAGCTATATTGGGCATTAGATCAGCACCATTTTTGTTTAGGTCCAGCAAGATATCATAAGAAGTCTTTTGGTGAAAACCCCATGCTGATATGATCATTAATTCAGGAGAAGTGGTGATAAGATTTTCAAGATGGCTGCCATTTCAGCCATATTGGGCATTAGATCAGCATGATTTTCATTTAGGACCAAATGAACATCATAAGAAATCTTTCAGTGAAAACCTAATGTTGACAGAACCATACAATCTGAAGTAGCAATAAAAAGATTTTCAAGCTGGCCAATGTGGCAGTCATGTTGGACGTCTAAGAGGCACCTTATTTATTTAGGATCAGCTAGTCCAGGGGATGAATCTAATGTGTCATGTTTCATGGCAATCTTCCATTAAGTTTGGGAGTAGTAGTAATAAAAATCTCGTTCTAATGGTTGGATGGTCAACATCACATTCCATAAACTCTTCTGGTCTATGACAAGTACAACCACCCACCCAGTATACAAATTAGCAATATTCCTATGTAAACACACCCACCCACCCAGTATACAAATTAGCAATATTCCTATGTAAACACACCCAACCACCCAGTATACAAATTAGCAATATTCCTATTTAAACACACCCACCCACCCAGTATACAAATTAGCAATATTTCCATGTAAACACACACCCCCATCCAGTATACAAATTAGCAATATTCCTATGTAAACACACCCACCCACCCAGTATACAAATTAGCATATTCTTATGTAAACACACCCACCCACCCAGTATACAAATTAGCAATATTCCTATGTAAACACACCCACCCACCCAGTATACAAATTAGCAATATTCCTATGTAAACACACCCACCCACCCAATATACAAATTAGCAATATTCCTATGTAAGCACACCCACCCACCCAGTATACAAATTAGCAATATTCCTATGTAAGCACACCCACCCACCCAGTATACAAATTAGTAATATTCCTATTTAAACACACCCAACCACCCAGTATACAAATTAGCATATTCTTATGTAAACACACCCAACCACCCAGTATACAAATTAGCATATTCTTATGTAAACACACCCACCCACCCAGTATACAAATTAGCATATTCTTATGTAAACACACCCACCCACCCAATATATAAATTAGCAATATTCCGATGTAAACACACCCACCCACCCAGTATACAAATTAGCAATATTCCTATTTAAACACACCCACCCACCCAGTATACAAATTAGCAATATTCCTATTTAAACACACCCACCCACCCAGTATACAAATTAGCATATTCTTATGTAAACACACCCAACCACCCAGTATACAAATTAGCATATTCTTATGTAAACACACCCACCCACCCAATATACAAATTAGCAATATTCCAACAAAAAAAGCACCCATGAAGAATAATATTAGCAATATTCCTAAATAAATGCAAACACCGACCAAGAAAAATAATTAGCAATATTTCAAACCAACCCACACAAATAATAATTAGCAATATTCTTAGAAAGGCCACTACATCACTACTCATCCAAAATAATATTCCTATCAAAAACCACACACCCAAAATAATAATTAGCAATATTACTGTCAAAAATCACACATCCAGAATAATATTTAGCAATATTCCTGTTAAAAAACACACACACAATAATAATTAGCAATATTCTTACAAAAGCCACTCATCATCCAAACTAATAATTAGCAATATTCCTGTCAAAAATCACACACAATAATAATTAGCAATATTCTTGTCAAAAATCAATCACCCAGAATAATAATTAGCAATATTCCAGTCAAAAATCACACACCCAGAATAATAATTAGCAATACTGCTGTCAAAAATCACACACCCAGAACAATAATTAGCAATATTCCTATAAAAAAACACTCCCCCAGAAAAATAATTAGCAATATTTCTATCACAAACACACCCAGAATGATAACTAGCAATATTCCTGTCAAAAAAATACACATGCAGAATAACACTTAGCAATATTCCTATCAAAAACCACACACCCAGAATAATAATTAGCAATATTCCAACCAAAGCTACTAATCACCCAAACTAATAATTAGCAATATTCCAATATAAAACGACACATCCAGAAAAATAATTAACAATATCCTACAAGAGTCACTAATCACCCAAACTAATAATTATCAACATTTCTAACAAAAACCACACACCCAGAAAAAAAAGGATATATGCACACAGACATAAGGAATAACTTCCCTGAAAACATTAACTAAGGTGGGATAAGAATGCATTGTCAAATGAGGACAGATTACAACAGTCACGTTAACTATACAGTAACTGCAAAATATTATGCATGTATGCAGCATATGACATCAGCACTTTGGTGCCTTGTCAGCCAACACTGCTCCAAAATGCATGGGGAAGATTTGGATTGGTTTAATTTAATATTACATGTACTACAACACAAGAAGGATACCGTCTACACTCACTTTCAAGTCAAAGCAAACTGCAAAGAACAAAGATCCTGCTTTAGCATAATGCACATGCAGATCAGGGTCTATGTTGTTTGTTCTACTGATTACTCCTATCAAACTGCACAGACCAAGATCTGCCAGTGCATTATGTGACAGCAGATCTGGGTCTGTGCAGCCTGCAGTTTGATTTAACCTATACATAAATATATATGATGTTTAGAAACAAAGCAACTGGAGTGAAGAGCTTTGCACAGGGACACCCCCCAGAAGCTGACCAGGGCAGACCCAATGGTTGAGTTGAAAACCTACACAATTTCAGCTGCAGGTCCCGCATGCCTACGTGACAGATACAGGTGTCAGACATTATGGAGGAATACTGACCTTGGATAAGAGGACCATTTCGTTTTCTTTTTCTTTTCCTTCGTCTTACTGAGATAATCCTGCAATAAAATGACATCATTAAATCGTAACAGCAATATAACGAAGAAAATACTTGTATAGCATTTATATTTTAAATGTCATGCACTTAATAACCACTTGCATGACACATAAATGAATAGTATGTTCTGGGGTGAGATTTGCATTTCTTTCTGGGAACTCTGTGACTGACATGAAAATATGGCAAAATTGGCCCATAAAACACTTCTGTACAAGTGAACACCATCCATGGATATTGCCTTCAAAAAGTCTCCAATGGAACTATGAATAAAACTGACCCTTTACGCTAAAGACTCGTGCCTTAAAATGAATGGAGAACATTTATTTTCTTTTTTAATGACTATTATCACAGCAAAGAAAGATGAAAGCATTTAAAGCTTTATTTTTTTGCCTTTAATAATAATAATAATAATAATAATATTATTATTATTAAAGAGGGTGACAGTTGCATGGAACTAATCCTCCTTGTGGCCCTCTGTTACATGCATATTACATTTAAAGTATGTGTTCATAGTTAACCCCACACACACACACACACACACACATGAACGCACGCATCATCCCCCACCCCACCCTGAGCAATAATAATAATCTATATTTATATATGGGCATAAACAGAAAATTTAAATGAAGATGCTCCAACTAGGTACATTGTGTATATATAGTACAAAGGTAGTAACTTAAAGATAACGAAGTGGAAGGTTAGAGAATTTATACTTTATAATGTAGTGTGTTTGTCAAATAAAAGTTCCACTTTTCATCCATTAAAGTAGATTACAGCGAAATGCATTTATACTTGTAATTTTTCTAACTTCTTTTGAAAGAATTTCTGCACATTATTTATATTTCTGTATTAAAAGTTTAACCATTTTGTTTTATTTTAAATACTTTCCACAATCTGGCATCTTTGTCATTTTATCTTGAAACAGAAATTAACATTTAACACTCGCTTTTCTATGTAAGAGTTTTATCTTCCTGAAGATTTCAGCCAGTTTTAACTTTTACAGCTTTATAGCTTTTATAAGGTTTTTGTTTTTTTATCTTCAAGGGCAATATATTTAGGCTTATTTGTACAGATTTATCTTTCTGAAGTTTTTGCAATTTTTCTGTTTATATTTTTAGAGTCATACTTTTGATGTGCATTTTGTAGCCAAGACTGTGTGCTATTCTGTTAAACCCAATATATATATATGTACATATACAGTAATCCATCACTGTAACACAGTCCATGGTAATCACAGATTATACTACCTTATAGACTGTCTTATAATGAACTGCATACACTGTATGCCATCACTGTAACATTGTCCATGGTAACCAAAGGGCAAACTGCCTCATAGAGTGACCATCTTACAATGAACTTCATACACCATACCCCATCACTGTCCATGGTAACCATAGATTATACTGCCATATAGTGTGACTGCCTTAAAATGAACTTGATACACCACACCCTATCACTGTAACACTGTCCATGGTAATCATAGATTATACTGCCTTATAGTGTGATTGCCTTAAAATGAACTTGATACACCATACCCCATCATTGTAACGCTATTCATGGTAACTACAGAGAATACTGCCTTAAAGTAAGACCATCTTATAATTAAGTAAATAATACAGAACTCCCTCATTATAATGCTATCCATGGTAGCCACAGAGTGTACTACCTTATAATGAGACTATAATACAATAAAGTACATAATATATATAACTTTGCTATTCAAATGGAATGCAAGGTGACATCTACCTTAGAGACTGACATTTGATTTGGTTGGGGAGGTGGGGTATGATTATGCTTCCTTTTCCAGCCCCCACCCACCCCCACCTCCACTTGAGAAAATATTGTTGCTATGATGTTTATATTAAAAAAAATTAATTATAGGTAAAAGAAAATTTTTTCCAAGCTCAAAAGAAATTTCCAGTCACCCCCACCCCTATATTAAATGGCTGCCATGACCCTTGTAACAGGAACCATATTATAATGAATGGACTTATAGCAAAAGTCATGTAATGAATGGACTTGTAGTGAGGGAGTGATGTAATGAAATAATTCGCAGTGATGAAGTGCAGTAATGAATGGACTTGTTGTGAAAGTGCTCCAACAAATGGACTTTCTGTATGGTGGTTGTTGTTGTTGTAGGGTTTAATGCCATTTTTCAGCACAAAATAGGCTATGCATGGCAGCCAGTATTAATGATGGAGGAAGAACCTGGGAAAACGCCGGAAAGAAACACTGACCTACGAGAAGTCTTTTTGTATGGGAGTCTGTAATGAATGGACTTGTAGTGAGGGAATGCTGTTATGAATGGACTTATAGTGAGCAAGTACTGTAATGAATGGAGTTGTAGTGAGGGAGTGCAGTAATGAATGGACTTGTAGTGAGAGAGAGCTGCAATGAATGGAATTGTAGTGAGGGAATGCTGTAATGAATGGACTTGTAGTGGGGGAGTGCTGTAATGAATGGACTTGTAGTGAGGGAGTGCTGTAATGAATGGATTTGTAGTGGGGGAGTGCTGTAATGAATGGACTTGTAGTGAGGGAGTACTGTAATGAATGCACTTGTAGTGGGGGAGTGTAGTGGGGGAGTACTGTAATGAATGCACTTGTTGTGATGAGATACTGTAATGACTGGACTTGTAGTGAGAGAATGCTGTAATGAATGGACTTGTAGTAAGGGAATGCTGTAATGAATGGACTTTTATTGAGGGAATGCTGAATACTGAATGCTATCTTGAATAATTTTGTAGCATTCTGTTTTTCTGTGCTGATATAATATTAGATTTGGTACATATGAACTGGCAAAACTGATTCATATTCTGTGTAATTTACTCATGAATTACCAGTATTGCAAATTATCTACTAGCTGTGAAAATAAATTACCCAGTGTGTTCTCTTCTTAATGATGTCAACATTATTTAAAACAAATATATAGCTCAGAACAATAATACAATTTTTTTTAAAAAAAAATAAACAAGTATAAAATATTATAAAAATATACAGGGCAACTGACAATGCATGCGTGATTGACAGTCCATGACTCTAATTTGTATTTTAAAATTGTTTAAGCCCTTAAAGCTATGAAAACCTGCACTTTGCTATAAACCACAGCACATCATTCATTTAACAAACATTTTATTTAATTTCTTCCCAGAGGAACAAGATGTCATAGAAAGAAAAATGTCTATGATCAGCCATGCAGGAACATTGCTAGGTATCACCTCTACCATATATGCCCACCCAAATGTGGCCATAATTAATGAAATGTTAAAAGATTGTAAAGGTGCTTTAATTGCAATAGTATTACATTGTAACTTATGAGAACTAATGTTTGAAAGTATAATTATGAAGAGTTGTTTGATTAACTGAGCGATTGTGGACTTTACAGCACACCAGCACTGTAAGGCTATACAGCACGATAAAAAAAGGTTATGTGATTTAGATTTATATATCATAAAGGTTTATTACCAATGAACAATAAACATATACAAATATAATGATGAGATGACAAGGATAATGTTTGAAGGTTCCCAATCAATGAGGGATGTAAATGGAGTGTATAAAGGGTAATTACCAAATAAATGATAAATTAGGGTGATAAACAGTACAAATGTTGGTTAAAATTAGGTTGCACACAAGCTATATTTTAGAATAAATGTTAACTTCCTTCAAGAAATTTAAATTACAGGACACATTTACTGTATCAAAAAGCTCATCATGTGCTTAACACTGTAGTATTGATCATGTGTAGGTTGGAGATTGAAATATATCATCGAGTGCTTAATGGTTAAGGGTTCATTGCAAGAAATGCACCCGGGAGAGTGGTTTATACATGTATGACCAATTCTAATTTGTACAATAACTATATACCTCTTCCTTACAGATGGTTCTGTAGGAAGGAGGCCCTTCACTTAAGGTTGGTTTTATCACCTGGAGCTTGTTATTGACAGCATCATTCCATAATGTCTGCACCTCATAGTAAAGGATTTTTTTATACCAGGTTTCAAATCAGTGTATGGTATCTTAAGAGCAGATGGTTATCGAGATAGGGCTAGCAGCACAGTCTGTTCTTTCATTACCTTTAATACTGATATGACTAGGTAACCAACAGTACACTATATTGTGAGAGGTACAAAGCTCAGTATGTTTGATAAGTGAAATGTGCAGGTATAAAATTGATAATAGCTTGCAATAAAATTATATGTAACTGTGAAGATCTCAGTATAAATAAATAACATTTCATACCAGTCTGTATAAATAAACAACATTTCATACCAGTCTGCACAGATAAATAACATTTCATACCAGTCTGTATTAATAAATAACATTTCATACCAGTCTGTATAAATAAATAACATTTCATACCAGTCTGTATAAATAAATAACATTTCATACCAGTCTGTATAAACAAATATTAAATAACAGTCTGTATATATAAATAACATTTCATATCAGTCTGTACCAATAAATAACATTTATTGTATATCAGTCTTTGAAGTAGTAATTTTCCAGTAATAACAATTTTGAGTGAATTATAACAAATATTTTTCACTGCAGTCAACAGACATTGATTACATTATGACCAAGAAATCTGGGCTGCAATTTGATCATTTTGCTTGTTCTAGTGGTAATCATGGCCACCTATTATGCTGGAATACCAGGTTCAAATCCCAAAATGTGCTTAAGTGTTTATTCGTCTTTTTTTTCAATGCATCTTTCTTCATTAGGAAGAATTATATGTATATTACTATTGATATTTTCTGTGCAAACATACACAAAACTACCTCATCAAGCAGGATTCCATAACAAATCTACTTCAGTCTCTTAAACATATTGCAAACCAATATATATTGATCATAAAAAGATATATGCTTCTACTGAGAGAATAACAAATATGTTTCATTGAGTCGATGAAAACACAAGAGTTTTTCATCCTTGAGATGAAACATATTTGCTCTTCACTTGAATCTTTAAGCAAATATCATCTACTTAACTTTTCCTTTTAAAAGTAAAGCCACTGCCTGTTGACAGCAAGACTGCAACATTTACATCAGCTTAGTTTAGTTCACTGTGTGTCAACAGTAAAAAAAATCAGTAACAGCATAGACAGATATACACATGACCGTCAGTGATGCTGGAAGTACCCATTCTATTTAACACTTTTTGTTAATTATTCTTTCTGAGTGTGGACAATTTTCACAATGAATGTGGCATGATTAGAAAAAGTCTCAGTCAATGAGAATTAGTTGTACTATATATTAGTAATATCACATATTAGTTATACTACACATTATACACCACTGCATATCAGACTAACTTACTGATCACACACACAACAAATTCTTTAAACTATTTACCTTGCAAAAACATATTTGTTAACAAAATCTTGGATGAGCAACATTTAATACTTTAAGAAAAACCACCCTTTTTAATCTTCCAAAGTAACTGCTGTTTCTTATGGTCCTACAAAAACATAATGTGCACCTCCAGGCAGTAGGCCCTGTTACATTATTAGTTTGTAACAACTGGTACATACATGTAGCAATATAAAATGCTATCATCAGGTACATACATGCAGCAGTAGAAAATAAAATACTATTGTCAGGTACATACATTTAGCAGTAGAAAATACTATCGCCAGGTACATACATGTAGCAGTAGAAAATGTATCATCAGGTACATACATGTAGCAGTAGAAAATACTATCATCAGATACATACATGTAGCAGTACAAAATCCTATCATCAGGTACATACATGTAGCAGTAAAAAATACTATCATCAGGTACATACATGTAGCAGTAGAAAATGTTATCGTTAGGTACATGTAGCAGTAGAAAATTCTATTGTCAGGTACAGATATGTAGCAGTAGAAAATACTATCATCAGGTACATACATGTTGCAGTACAAAATTCTATCATCAGGTACATACATGTAGCAGTAGAAAATACTATCATCAGGTACATACATGTAGCAGCAGAAAATGCTAACTTTAGGCACATGTAGCAGTAGAAATTCTATTGTCAGGTATATATATGTAGCAGTAGAAAATACTATCATCAGGTACATACATGTAGCAGTAGAAAATGCTACTGTCAGGTGCATACATGTTGCAGTAGAAAACACTATTGTCATACCTGTAGCAGTATGAAATATGATCATGGTTATTTTACTGATGTTTACTTAAATTGCTAGATTTATTCAACAAGGACAGGTCTTAAAAACTGCATTCTGTTATGTAATGTTAATGATGTACAGCAAGTGAAACAATTACAAGTTGCATGAAGATGGCATGCACATTGTCATGGGTGGAGTAAAGATGGTATGCACATTGTCAAATTGAAAATCGCATGCACATTATCAATGAGTGAAGACAGTATGCACATTGTCAATGGTTGAGTGAAGATGGTATGCACACTGTCATGGGTTGAGTGAAGATGGTGTGCATACTGTCAATGGCTGATGGTATGCACATCGTCAGTGGCTGAGTGAAGATGGTATGTGCATTGTCAATGAGTGAAGATGGTATGCACACAGTCATGGGTTGTGTTAAGATGGCATGCACATTGTCAATAGCTGAGTGAAGATGGTATGCACATTGTAAATGGTTGAATGAAGGTGGCATTCACATTGTCAGGGGTTGAGTTACAGTAAGATGGTATGCATACTGTCACTGGTTGAGTTAAGATGGTATGCACATTGTCATGGGTTGAGTTACAGTAAGATCGTATGCACACTGTCAATGGTTGAGTTATGATGGTATAAACATTGTCATGGGTCGAGTTACAGTAAGATAGTATGCGCATTGTCAATGGTTGAGTGCAGATGGTATACACATTGTCAAGGGTGGAATAAAGATGGTTACACACATTGTAAATGGTTGAATGAAGATGGCATTCACATTGTCAGGGGTTGAGTGAAGATAGTACATGTATGCACATTGTCAGTGGTTGAATGAAGATGGCATGCATATTGTCATGGTTTAACATAAATAACCATCAATTGTAAGCCTAATGTGCAGATCTGGGGAAAGTGAATTTCAATTTTTTTCAAACTAAATGGCATCATTTTGTTATTGTACTATGGGTACATAAATGTATTCACAAATGTTGGGAAACGCAGCCTTGGTTGAAGATTTTACAATAATCTCACTCCCAAAATGCAATAAACAAATCTGTAGGCCACCGTGTTCCCCCTCACCGTCTATGGAGCTTTTGATGGAGGCATTAAACTACCATCCTCATTTGTTTCCCCACTCAATAACTTGAGATGGCTTTAATGGATTGAAAGCAAATTTGGCATAAAGTTGAAGGATACTTAGGTAAAAAAATTGAAACCAGTTTTTGACAAAATTTGACAAAGTTATCACACCTCTTTGACTTCAGTGAGTACCTTCATTTTTTGACCAAGCTTTCTTTAATTTCAATTATGAGTATCTCTGTTACATGGATGCATTTAATATTATTTTATTAAGAAAAATGTTTTAAAAACCAATGGCAGGTGACATGTAAAGTGATACATGCACTGTACACTTGCAAACATTGCATACATTATTGGTACAAAAATACTTTTATATGCAGCATCTTAAAAGCCTGACTTTAGGAAATAAGAAGAATTTGCAAAGATGTCTGGGCACAGAGACAGACAGAGTCTGTTTGCTAAAAATTATTTTTAAATCTTGATTTAATAGTAAAGCCACCAAAAGGGCAATTTTCT
Source organism: Megalonaias nervosa (assembly GCA_016617855.1). Lineage (NCBI taxonomy): Eukaryota > Metazoa > Mollusca > Bivalvia > Unionida > Unionidae > Megalonaias > Megalonaias nervosa. The sequence goes on along the minus strand of JAECUM010004411.1, from coordinate 47,899 downwards.
AAAAGTGAAACCATGAATTATGCAATTCAATCTCTAGGTTATTTAAAACACATCTGTGATGGGTGTCCACAAAACTCTTAATTATATAACAATCTATAAATCTACAACAATACGGATATAGATGGTATTGCCAAGAAGCATAGGTAAAGTAGATAATATTCAGATCTCTGAAATGAGTGATTGAGTAAACATAGATAAACCTACTAAACTGTACTATCAAGTTTTTCTTACAGGAAAATCTCTGAACCAGAGAAAGGTGTTGAAAATGGTGTAGTGTACTATGTGTGTTGTGGAATAGGTCAAAACCCATGACACCTGATTATTTATATGTACAGAAGCTAAAGATCAGTGACTTAGTTCCAGTGACTTAATACATATAGTTACTTAAACTACTCAGAGATCCTAACTGTGTATACATGAACAAAGGAGTAGAGCAGAATGAATAGGGAACATAACTACTCAGTTCAACCAAAAGAATCACATTCTTGGTAGTCCAGTTTCCTTTTGTGCAAAAGATGTCCTAGCACATGTAGAATAGAATCAGGATAATTCTTCAATAAATCACAATATTAGAAGTTTGAATTCACATTTTCCTGTACAATATACAGAAATGCACAGCATGTAATTATTTTGAATGTAAAAATGAACATAGGAAAAAATGTAATTTACTTATGTACCTACAAAAATGAAGAAAGTTCTCTTTATCAAAATTTTAGACTTTTTTTCCTGTAGCAAGCAAAGCTCTTCAGATAACATGTTTGTGTAAAAGGTCATATGTGTCGTAAACATCATGTAAAAATATAGCAGTGTGAAAACAGCTGTACAGTATAACCAGTCCTAAAAAAACCACTCCTTCTACCAAAACTTAGAGTCTCATAAGTCTGGTAATCTCTTGCAAAATTAGGTAATCCATAAATCAGCACATGGAGAACCTGGTCTCTCACAGCAGTGGTCTTTCAAGACACCTTTTACTGTACCTTAAGACTCCACCTTTATCTTCCTATGTTTAGCACATCCTCCACTACATAATGGAAAATTTGCATTTGTAACATACTTCAGATTACTGAGTCATGGGACTTGTCTGCCACTGAACATCTCTAAGCTCTATGGGTTCTTTTCAACTCAACGACAAATAAAACCAGACTGTAATGACTCTTTACAAAGCTTTAATTGCTGATACAGAGCTTTTAGTAGTTTCCATCAGACAAAGTAAACAACATTAAATATCATGCAGAAAATAAATTCAGACAAAAGTGACCTTTACAACAAATTTGTTCCCCCTGTGAGAAGGCATAAGAGACAAAAGCAATAAAAAAATCATTCTCTTCAACAGTATCAAAGCAGGGATACCAATACTATCAAAGCAGTGATATCAACAGTATCAAAGCAGTGATATCAATAGTATCAGTGATATCTATAATATAAAAGCAGTGATATCAATAGTATCAAGCAGTGATATACATGGGATCAAAGTAGTGATATCAATAGTATCAAAGCAATGATATCAATAGTATCAAAGAAGTGATATCAACAGTACCAAGGCGGTGATATACATAGTATCAAAGCAGTGATACTATTAAATTGGTTTCATAAATGCAGATTTTTTAAAAATTTATAATCATGCTTCAGATGTCATTATCCTGGTCCACCCTAAAATGACAGATTTTACTACATGAAAGTCTCATGTATCAATAATTACCCTGATTAGTCACTGTGGATGAGAGTTAAGAACACATGTGAGACAATATGTATTTCACATCTCCAAGATGTCAAATGTCAGTCCGAACACACACATAATACCCAATTAGTAATGCCAAAAGTGCTGGAGTATCCAAAAATTAGTCAGGTGTGTATATGTGATTCAGATTTTTAGCATAGCTTAAACAATTTTAGTCATGTCACTACAATGTCTGCAGTGTGGCAGTTTATAATGATGCCTAGCACTGGGGCATCATGCCACAGACATTTAGCATATGTCCACCCAGTCACATTATCGTGACACCAGGCTGACCAGTCCTAACACTAATCTCTTAATGCTGAGTGCCTAGCATGGCAGCTGTTAGTACCATTTTTATAAGTCTTTGGTATGACTCTGCCAGGGTTCAAACCACAACCTCATGCATCCGAGGTGGATGCTCTAACCACTTAGGCCAAAAGAGGAGACAACTCTTGCTGAAAATATTGGAGGTATGTTACTTATGATTACTTTTCCTCATCCGAAAGCAACTACATAAGTTCATAATCCTCCTCATGCCTTGTGTGACATAAGCTTGCTCCAATGTTTGTATAGGTACAATACTAGGGAGGTCACTTCTACTCCACATATATTGTAATCAGCATTGATTTTTCAAGCTAGTATGAATACAAAGCCTGATGAAAGCCATAGTAATATTTATCTTCATTACTGGATCTGTCATGCTTACATCACAGCATGCTAATTTTTCCATCAAATGAGAAATACAATGGTATTTTATATTCTATTTTCTTCAATGGTAATTATTCCAATATTATCTATTCCATTTCCTTGTTATCAATGGGAATAATACCAGTATTATCCATTACATTTTCTTGTTATCAGTAGGAAATATATCAACATTTTCTTTTCAATTTCCTTGTTATCAATGAGAAATATATATTTTTTATTCCATTCTTTTTAAGATGTGGGAAGGTGTAAGTGTGTGTGGGGGGGGGGTAAGGGGTAGCTGTAGTTATGTTCTCTGACCTGACTAGAGATTATGTTGTTGGCAAATATAAATGCAAGTCCTCAAGGTTGAGTTGTGTCTGCCACCATATCCAAAGACTGTATGACTAGATACTTGTATATACATGTACTGCTCATATAATGAGGGGTGGTATAGTCAGGAAATAGTGACTGTACACAACCTTTTCCCTAGGTGTGACTATATATATGTACTGCAGGTATGCTGAGGGGCTGCATAGTGAGGAACCAGTGACTGTATACAACCTTTTCCCTAGGTATGACTGTATATACATGTACTACTGATATGCTGAGGGGCTGCATAGTGAGGAACCAGTGATTGTACACAACCGTTTCCCTAGGTATGACTATATACATGTACTACTGATGTGCTGCATAGTGAGGAACCAGTGATTGTACACAACCGTTTCCCTAGGTATGACTATATACATGTACTACTGATATGCTGAGGGGCTGCATAGTGAGGAACCAGTGATTGTACACAACCTTTTCCCTAGGTATGACTGTATATTGTTACGAATATCTTATCATCTTTTAATTATAATGTAGTTTTTATTTAAGTCATTTGGGTCTCTGACAGTTATATTTTGAATTCTTTAATTAAGCAGCTGGTAAGACCTATAACAAAAGTACACGCACACTCCGTTGTATGAATCTCAATCATAAATCAAGGCCAATCGCTAAGGTCAAGTCAACAACTATTTTGGTTGAATATGCCATGCATTAATTTGAATGGAGGTGACATAAACATCACATGAAAGGAGGATTGCATTTGCCCTGTTAGTGCTATGATGTACACCCTAATTGTTGATTGGTTTAACAGTTTGAGATGGTCGTAACGTGGCTGAGTTATTTTGAAATAATATGACCAAATTGTTCCAGAATATTTCAGTGAATCAGATTGTGTTGATCTGGTACATATATAGAGACTATAGAATGAGACTACATGCACCACATATTCCAATCATCAGTCTATGGCAGTTTTCTAAAAGTCATTGTGAAGAAATAGTAATTTATTTATAATATTTGTTCCTTGGATTTAGCAGGGTGCAAAATCTTTAAGCAATAAATACTTATTGGATTATGTGAATTTACTCAAGGACCTGAATATTTAAATAAATCTATTGGATTATGTGAATTTACTCAAGGACTTCAGTGATATTTTACATTCAATGGATTGGCTTGAAGTAATAGCATTTGGATTTAGAACTGTGATTCTTCAGTGGTACTAGCATGGTAGCACATAAACACATTAGAGCTTTCATTCAGAATATCTTTGGACAATGAGAAATTGATAGTACAATTTAGGATAATATTCTAGGAATTCATAAACTTTAGTTATTTTTAGTTCTTTCACTTTGTTTTTATATTTTATTTAAATACATTTATATTTTGGAAAAGTGAATGCTTGTTGGGTTTACCTTGTCTGGTAACTGAAGTTTAAGCCCCTAGACATAACAATATATATGTCTTGCTGGTATGATGACGGGACTGATTGTGTTGTGTCATGAACCAGTTATTGTACATGACCTTTAAGCTAAATGTGGCTAGATAAAACAGAATTTTAGCAAGGTTTGACTATATACAAGTCATGCTGGTAAGCTGTGGGTTTCATAGCAAGGAACTAGTGAATCATCATCATGCCTGGCTGTACATATTCTAAGGTTTCCTAGGAAACCTTGGACAAATTTTCCTAGGAAAAAACCTCCGAGTTTTGGTTGCTGATTTTCTGAGGTAATAGTAGTCCAAGGACAAAATTTTTTTTATACCAATGTCCAAGGTTTTTATTCTTAATGTCCAAGGTTGACCTCGGACTTCCAAGGTTTCTTCTAACCAATACTCCAAGGTTTCCAAGGAATCATCAGACATATTGTCTGAGGTTTACAAGCATTCTGAGAATTCCTCGGACATATTGTTCGAGGTTTCCTAGGACACATTGTCCAAGGATTCCTAGGGCATACTGTCCGAGGCTTCCTAGGACACATCGTCCAAGGATTCCTTGGACATATTGTCTGAGGATTCCTAGGACATATCGTCCGAGGATTCCGAGGACACCTTCCTGGCAAAAAACATCAGACCAAGAATTGAAGCAAATATTACAGAATATAAGAATATATTTTAGTTTTAATTTGCTGAACACGTACAAATAAAATTTTAAAACGGTCCAAATATCAAGAATGCCCATAAGGTTCCTTCAGTGCCAAATTGTCCATTTAATTTTGAACATCCATCTATTTATATCCTGGTTTCTTGATGGTTTTAGCACTTCACTGATTTTCTTGTTTATCATCACCTCTTTGATACTCTTCCATTTCTTTTGGATCAGTCCTGCCAAAAAAAACTATTGGTTTAAAATATAAAATGTGATGAATTAATAAAACAAATAGTGCACATATAACATAACTGTTATTGGCAGTCTTAAATTACAAATCATGTTTAGAATCCTTTAGTTCTGAAAACAAGCTATTAAGCCTTAAAATGCTATATTTCTACAATGGACTGTTCTTTGAATTTGGGACCATCATTCTAAATTGTTGATAACAAATAAAGTCAAGATTATATTCTGTTCCTGGCTCAATGGCTTACGAGTTCAAACTAATGTATTCAATCAATAAAATTATAAGATCCTGATGCACTCCTTTAAAGATAAAATTAAAATTATTCAGAATTACTATCTTATTTTATTTCACTGTACTGTAATCGATCCATAAAGATATGACACAATGCTTGTTGCTTATAAAGTTTTTAGAAAGTCTGAAATTGCTGCATCTTCATTGTACCTTGGACTTTTTTGGTGTTACCGTCTTAGTCTGTTTTGGTGTTGCCATCTTGGAGGTCTATTTTGTTGCTATTGTCTTAGCCATTTTTGGTGGTTTTGGTGATTGTGGATTTGCATCTTGTTTCAACCCTAAATTTAAAACAAAAAGCAAACTTTTCAAATAATATGCAATACATTCCATGCCATTTACTAGTGATGGGAATTGATTACTTGGGAAAGAATACATATACCCATGTTTATTGCTGAAAAAAAAAATGTGTTAGGCATGTTGGCCTTTAAAAATATAAGTAATAATTTTAATTTTCTAACCTGACAGTCTTTAGAAAGGTAAGAGATCACTGATGCTTACATTTTTGCAAATTCATATGCAACAGGTAAAATAAAGCATGAGATCGGTATCATGGACGCCATATTTCCTTTTCAATTAGACAAACAAAAGAAATCCAATTTAAGTACTATTTAATATCATCAACATAAGACATGCATGATCATTAATCATTTTAATATGGTACGCAAATTTACACCCGAAATGAAGGGCATATACTATCAGGGTTTGCAAGGTCTATAAAGTTGTTTAACAGTGGCCATCATGTGATGTCACGAATCATTACCTCGTATCTAAAAGTAGAATGCAGCTGCAATTTCAGATAAACACATGATAATATGGCAGGCCAGTACAATTATTTAAATTATAAAATACTGTACTTTAATACTGTAATTTAGCTTTTCATGGATATACTGAAGCAGTAATTAATTTGATTGATTGCTTTGTAGATTTTCTTGCTGCCTAACAACCTATACGCATGGATGTTCTGTTCTATTCTTACATGTCTTTAAGACTATTCATAAACATATTCTTCTGATTTCATGCACTATAATAATTATGCACACACAGTTACTTTAAGATCCAGGTTTGAGTCATTAAATATTTTTCAGATTTTATCGTTTTTTCAACGATTTTAAAATGTGACTTCATTTTCGTGTTTCATAATAATTAAAACCGTTATTAATTTTTTTCTTCTAAATTCAACTAATGTTAATGGGTTAGTTTGCTTTACACTATTCAAATCGGGCATAGTTAAATAATTATTATCATTAAAATGTACTATATTCTTGTAATTCACTTCCAAAGATTTACAACTGAATTGTACAATGATAAAATTTGATGAAAACAATAAGGTTTACTGAATGCTATACATGTTTCACAGGCACTTGATTCCGGGTTAAACTAATGTGTACACTCACCAATTAACACTTCACATGTTATTCGGCGAGTGTACACATTAGTTTACCCCGGAATCAAGTGCCTGTGCTAAGAAACGTGAGCCAATAAATGTTCATACCATTTTCAAATTTAATGTAATATAATAAAAAAAGAAACGAACATACCACCAATCCTTCCAATAATTCCTTCTGTAATCCCAAAACACGATAACCTTGCAGACACCAAATCGCTGACTTTGTAATCTTCGATTGCCTTTCTCTGCTGAACAATATTTAGGTGGCTAAGAACATTTCCGGTAACAGGATTATCATATAAATAACGCAAACAAGTTCATGGCGATTGATGAATCCACTCCTTTACAATGCCAATTTTCACAGACCAGTTTATTTTCAACTTTGGGTTGGGGGGGGGGGAATTCCTCATCTGATTTTTCAGACCAAAGTCAACCACCCTCCCTAACTTTATGATTACCTGAAGGTTTGTGTTATCAAATCACCCGATGGCTTATGTTTGGTAGAGTGCTATATTCTTTACAGTTAATGTTTGTGTATTTTTCTTTACTATTAAATATTTAAGGGCAGTTTTCATGTTTTGTGTGGTGCTATAAAGTTTTGTCCCTCTGGATCCTTTTTTTTTTTTTTGTTGTTATTATACCACCCTATGCGCGGGCCAAAATTTTTCTGGGATATATTTTTTTGGTGTACAATTTAGGATTGCTTGTCATTGTCTTGTATTTCATATTCTGTTTCTCTGAGCTCCTTATCATATATCAGTTTGTATTTTTCTCTGATTTTCCTTTTCCTTTTCCTTTCACTTTCTTCAGAAGTTGTTTGTGATTTGTCAGTTTGGAATTCTGGATGTAAACTCATTCGGATTTTCTTTTTTCTTCTTCTCCTTACATTTGTCTGTACTGATTGTTCTGTCCTTGCGACATAGTCAGTGTTTTGTTCTACATTTTGTTTTCCTTTCTTTTCTTTTTGTCTTTGTTGTCTCTGTTTGTTGTTGTTGTTGTTGTTCTTGTATCCCTTTGGGTAGATCTGGTTGTTTTTCATTGTATCCTTTTGTTGTTGTTTGATGTGTTGTCTGGTTCTTCTGTTGTTTTTGCAGTCCTTGATATTGGGATGGGTTTTTATTTGGATTTGTACTTCTCGTTGCTTATTTTCCCTTATTTGTAATGGTTCTTGTTTTCCTCTCCCTCTGTTCCATGGTTTAGGTACTGGTTTATTTTCTTCCTCTTGTGTCTCTTGTGTATCATTCAGCTGGGGAGATATATTTTCACTAATTTGTATTGTCCTTTCCTTTTGTTCCTGAATTGTTGGACATTTCTTAGTTGTGTGTCCTACGTTACCACATTATGAACATTTCCTGTGATGTATACAGCATTTGTACCATGTTTTGGCAAGGAATACATGTAGAAAGAAAACTTTCTTCACTGTCTTGATTTTTTCTTTCTCTATTTCTAGGATTCTAACTCCATTCTTAATTTGGAATCCTGGGTGTGTGTCCATTCTTGCTTTCGTAACCTTTGTCTGGAATTTTGTTTCAAATCTTTCGACTGTAGCTTCCAGTGGTATCTCCACTGGAATATCTGTTATGTGTAGTTCAGCTGTTCTTTTCTTTATTCCTCATAAGAATGGTGCTGGTTCTCTTATGATAACGGTTTGCCCTCCAATTTCCATTTTGCCATAGGGGAGTACTGGTGTATTTCCCTTTGGTCGCAATATGTATCTATCATCTCCTTTTCTGTTTAGCGCGTCCGTTAGTTGGATAGAATCTCTGACTTGTACTCCCATTGCTACCAATACACACCGTTAGTTGGATAGAATCTTTGACTTGTACTCCCATTGCTACCAATACACACCGTTAGTTGGATAGAATCTTTGACTTGTACTCCCATTGCTACCAATACACACCGTTAGTTGGATAGAATCTTTGACTTGTACTCCCATTGCTACCAATACACACCGTTAGTTGGATAGAATCTCTGACTTGTACTCCCATTGCTACCAATACACACCGTTAGTTGGATAGAATCTTTGACTTGTACTCCCATTGCTACCAATACACACCGTTAGTTGGATAGAATCTTTGACTTGTACTCCCATTGCTACCAATACACACCGTTAGTTGGATAGAATCTTTGACTTGTACTCCCATTGCTACCAATACACTTGTCATACTGGGTCTTTTATCCACAGGTATATCCCTCATATTAATTTCTTGCATTCCTTGCTTGTATAAGCACTCCAAAAAAGAACCTTCAATTTTTTCCACTCGTTTCGTGTCAATGTATTTTTCCAGTTCCGAGAGCTCTCTATGTTTTGACGTTCTTGATATTCTCATGCAATCCGTGAATATAGTTGAGTTCCAATATTGTTGAATTCTGTAATGTTTGTATTAGTTATACTTTATGTAACTATTCCATGATTCTAGTCAGTTATACTTTAAGTAACTATTCCATGATTCTATACACTCCTTCATAAATTTTAGTAGCAATAGTCTTAAACTTCACATTTCACATTGTCTGGTATCTGCTTTGCCTGGGCCATTTGAGATTTAATTCGGAAAGACTTGACTTGTTAAACAGGAGTTTCAGAATCACTTTCAACATACCACTTTCGAATTTATTATTATGGCGTGTACAAGATTGATGAATCGGCTGCTGTGATTGGGTAATTCCATGCTCTGCAACCAATGGAAGAAGGCGAAAGAAATATTTCCTAGAACTTTCCACAACTTCTCAATATTTTTTTAAATTTAAAAGCAGTAAGTAGATAAGCACCTGCTATTAGTATTAAGTGGGGTCCTTCAATTATCTCAGTTTTTTTTCAATAGGGGAAATTGTCTCCCAGATTCCGATCAATGCAGACCGGAAGTGCCATATCAGGGACACAAAAAAGTTCCCGGTCGACCAACCATGCCCGTTTAAGCTGCTGACCCTAGCACTTTTTCATCAGGTTAAAAATAGAAAATAAATATATTAAAAATATAAATAAAAATTCCCAACAGAACTTGAAGTGCTTAGTAAATTATATATATATAAACTAAATTACCTACCCTTATTTTAAAACCAATGCAATAGGAATTACACATGGGGTGGGGTGGGGGTGGTCTCATAAACATATAAACAAAGGAGGCTTTAACAAAGCACAGACATAATCAATCTTTTTAAGACAAGCAATGTCAAGAAGCAGAATTCATTTACAATTGCATTTGAAGAAAAGAAATCCATTGGAGAAGTAGCTGTTGAAGTTCCAAGATATCTCCTCCACAGATAAACTTGTCAAGTATTTGCAGTTGGAAAACTTTTTGTGTCCAAAGGAAATGTAGAGGGAAGAGTTCATCTTCAGGTGTTAGAATTTAGGTGTATAAATTAAAATCCTTATCAACTACAAGTACATTAACACAAGCTTGTTTTTTTTACTTGATCCTTTACCACTCACGATTTAGTTATTGACAAACAATTTAACTATTGACATACATGTTTACTTGATCACTGAAAGGATAAATGTGGCTTTGCAAAGCTTAAATGAGAATTACAAATTTTGCCTTTTTACTTTGAAAATGTCTTTTACAGTACCTTGTTTGTCTATATTTCATGAATACTTGAATTGTATATGAAGTAATTGCAAATAAAAAAATCTTACACTGGTTTAAACTCAGAGTGAAAACATTGTTCAAATTTATGTCATCAATAACTTTGGAGGTCATTTTTCATTTTATTTGAACATCAAAAGCCAACTTTCTTTGTAAAGTTTAATATTTTTAAAATCCTCAAATGGATTTTATATATGCTTTTGTTGTCAGAAAACAGAATCAAGTGTTTGCTGCATTCTTCCCAAATCATTTTGAAAAGGATTAAACTTCGGTGTAACTGTGCTTATTATCAATTGTCATATGAAAAATGATAATTAAAAATAGTGCCATGCCAATCATCCATGCAATTTTTTTCAGATTCAGTTGTATATTTATAATTATTATTCTTGTAACTAATGTGACAAATAAACAGTACCAAGCAATTTTCAGAAAACATTTTACACTAATACTGTAATAGTTCATTATCCTTCTAAACTGGTACTTTAAATTATTATTCCTTTAACTAACACACAAACACAAATTTTAAGAAACATGTCATGTGACCCTTTAAGCATTGAAGAGTTTACTTTAGATTCAACTGTTAGAAAATATATTTTTACAGTTGTCCTGTGTGGTTACAGGGCATTAGAACTGGGACCACTGTGTTACACTAGCATGATTGTATGAAGTGATTAAAAGTGTATGAATGCTAAGAATTTTTCTAACTGGGAGATTCCAGCATGAATATAGGTTTTGGTTCTTTCTCTCATATTTTTATCTCCATGTAAATAAGATGTGAAACCAAAATATGTGATCCTGTTTGACACCATGTTGCCTGAACTGAGATGGTACACTGTAAAACCCATATCAATCAATCAACATTAATTAAGTCAATTTTTTAATTCAAATCCTAGATTTGTTAGTTGTTTTGGTAATGACAAACATTATTCATTTTAATAAACTGTAAAAATACTTTCTGAACAAATATATAGAAATCTCTATGTGCACAATTAAAACAGACCAAGTCCATTTCCTAGCTAAAAATTTTCTAAGTCTACATTTCCGAGCTATGTCCAAGTTAAATAATGACAAGGTTCTTATTTCCGAGGTTTTTTCAAGGCAAAAATAAACTAAGTTCTCATGTCCAAGGCTTTGTCCAAGGTATTCCTAGTTTTTTTAAATGTATGAGATAATGTCCGAGGTTTGCTTATCAAACCTTGGACAAAATATCAGCATTGTTTGAGGTTTCCTAGGTTTTCCTAGGAAAACCATGGAAAAACCTTGGATGTCCAAGGTTTTAGGTCAAAATTCCAAGTATAACCTCGGAAAATGTACAACTAGGCGTACACAAGTTACCTACATCTGAATGAATTCTGGTATCCTGAGGTGTATGAGTGGTCTACGGCACTCAATTTTACTGATAACTGACCTTTCACCTCTGTCTTTTTAGATGCAATTCTTGAGTTTAGACATTTTGGGTATGTGACAGTATTTCCTTTGGCTCATCTCCACTACATAAATTGTTACCATATCGTGTGCTGGAAAATGGTGTTAAACCTACAATACCATGACCAAATGAATTCCTAGTATTATTTAATTTCACTGCATTATAATGGTGTACACTTGTACGTACAGAGTCAGACAGCATATCAAAATAATCCTGACTATTACAGTGCTGAGTAAATTTAGGCATCCCCCAAAGAAGCAAACAAGAAAAAGCTATGGGAAAAAGGGAAAAAATGCATAAAATACAAAGACAAAGTGCAAGTTTTTATACAAACCAAACGTTCAGAAAGATCAAAACCTTCCCAGCATGCACATCAAGATGGGATCAATCCCACTGTAAAATCATTGCATGTCTCCATTTCAAGCCTCCTCTTACAAGAGTTCATCTGAAGCCTGTTTCTGCATCCCTGAACCCACAGGGGGAACATCTTACTGACAATGGATGATCTTAGATAAAACACAATCTCAAGCCTTAGATGATGATTTCGGTCAATAAAACTTTAACAATGGTAATGTGACACATGCACAGGTATCTTAGGACAAGGCACTTTAATTTATCACTTGTTCCAGATAAACCAGGAAGCCCTGTACAAGATTATGTCATTACACTCTAACTGTCAGCCATTCCAATACAACCCCTCCTCTAGAAAGTAAATTTTATTGACTTAAACAAGCATACCATGCAGCCTCACTAAAAAGGACATGTCAAGGACAACAATGTCCTCTGCTTGCAGGTGTTCTTCATGATCATATGTCCTACATGTGCATATATTTAGGCAGGTGTTCTTCATGGCCATGTGTCCTATATATACAGGTATAATTTTTAATGAAGTTAAAGATAATCACTGTGATAGATACTTGGGGCAAATTTGTTTGGTACAAAAATGTTATTTTACATTAATAATAGTCAAAACAATGCAAAAACATACTGAAATTCATAGGTTGCTGACCGTTTTGCAGCACTACCTAAAGGATATAAATGCTATAAGCCTGTCACTTTCCCTCCTTAAAATATTGGTATCTTTAAAAAATATCTTTTAATAAAGTCACTATTTTAAGCTCATGTACTTGCCTAATTGTAGACGTCAAGAAAAGTGCAGGCTCTAAATTTGAGAATCATCTTATTGGTGAGTCATGGAGTCATCTTATTAGGGAGTAAAGGGGTCATCTTATTTGGGAGTCATGGAGTCATTTTATTAGGGAGTCATAGTAGCTCATCTGGTAGAGCATTAGATTTGCATCCAAAGGTCACATGTTTGATATATGTCAAAGCCAGACTTGGTTGGCTGTTTTGGTGTGTAAATGGGAAAAGTATGTAGCTCCCATTTCCTCAATAATGTGTTAGAAGTGCCATGAAAACCAACCCCAAACAGCCACCTTATTATCTCTAATAGACAGTTATAATGATACATTAGAATTACAGTGAAGATGAATTACAACAGATCATAAAAGTATGATAATATCATAAAATAAAGAATATCTTTTCCACAAACATTCCATGTATGGATGTTTGAGGGTATACAATCATAACATAATTACTATACATTTACATCCTAATTATTAGAAAGAACATAAGAAATTGTCATGTATAAAACATCTGACAAGAAATTGTCAGTAATAAGACACCCAATAAGAAATTGTCATGAATAAAACATCTGACATTAAATTGTCATGAATAAAACACCTGACAATAAATTGTCATGAATAAGATACTTGACAAGAATTTGTCATGAATAAAATTCCTGATAAATATTTGTCATGAATAAAACACAAGTATTTGCCATAAATAAAACATCTGACAATTTATTGTCGTGAATAAAATACCTGATAGGTATTTGTCATGACTAAAATACACGACAAGTATGTGTCATGACTAAAATACATGACAAGTATATGTCATGAATAAAACACATAACAAGTATATGTCATGAATAAGACACCTGACATTAAATTGCCATAAATAAAACACCTGACTAGAAATTATCATGAATAAGATACCTGAAAAAAAAAATCTATTACACGATCATTTTGAAAATTACAAATTAACTGGTACAAATGACAAATCAAGGAAAGCTCATATAACCTGTTAACATAAAAATACCTCTTACTCCAGCCTTATCTAAAGTAAATTTTCTCCAGTCCAGTATTGCAAATACTTGTATTGTCTCCAGTCCAGCACTGCAAATATTCGTACTGTCTCCAGTCGAGTGTTGCACATACTTGTACTGTCTCCAATTCAATATTGCTAATATTCATCAAGTTAACAGTCCAGTATTGCAAATAATATATAGTTAAGGCCAAACCAAACAAAAAAATGTGTGTTTCAATCGCACTTTGTTTTACAATTGAAGAGTAAGCAGTTGATTATTTTTTAAACATTATATATATTTAATGCGATTTTTTTTTAAAAATCCAAACCCTGGGGGGTAGAAAGTGACAGGGTTGGCAATGAGAAAAAGTCAGTCAGCCAAACAGAAACAGTCTTTTGTGGAGATCTAACAGTCCAGTATTAAAAATACTTATACAGTTAACAGTCCAGGGCTGCAAATACCGATAATATAGTTAACAGTCCAGGACTGCAAATACTTATATAGTTAACAGTCCAGTACTGCAAATACTTATATAGTTAACAGTCCAGGACTGCAAATACCAATAATATAGTTAACAGTCCAGGACTGCAAATACCAATAATATAGTTAACAGTCCAGGACTGCAAATACCAATAATATAGTTAACAATTCAGTACTGCAAATACTTATATAGTTAACAGTCCAGGACTGCAAATACCAATAATATAGTTAACAATTCAGTACTGCAAATACCAATAATATAGTTAACAGTCCAGGACTGCAAATACTTATATAGTTAACAGTCCAGTACTGCAAATACTTATATAGTTAACAGTCTAGTACTGCAAATACTTGTATAGTTAACAGTCCAGTACTGCAAATACTTGTACTGCAACCAGACCAGTACTGCAAACTCATTCTGCAACCAGACCAGTATTACAAATACTCATACATTTAACAGTCTGGTATTGCAAGTACTCATCTAGCTAACAGCACTACTGTCAATTTTTTTTTGAATAGAAATCCTGGAGCAATGTAAGTGGGTATGGGGTCAGGTTAGAGTTGATAATGATGCATTTATCAATTACCTACCTGTAGGACTTCAGATTTTGTTCATGAATATTCAGCTTCCAAATTGGGTAACAAGTTTTCTATAAACAAGACATACAGATTTCTCAGAATAGTCATCCGTAACTTTCATTTTCAAAATCCTTTAAAAGGCACAAGCTGAGAGGGACATTATGACCAATACTTCAACAGAAACTAATCCAATTAGTTCCAGCACTTCCAAATGCACAGAAACACATATTTTAAGTTTCCACAATAAGACAAAAAGTGTAATATCAAATCCATGTTCCTCCTGGCCAAGAAAACTCAAAAGGATTAGGAATTTTTTTTTATCTATTCAGGTCACATTCCCGCAAACTTTATGTGCTAGATAAAGCCTACCATGAGGTACAATTTAGATTACATTTAACTGTTGCTGCACATTTACTACTTCAAGCTAACACCTATATTGATTGATCACATTTCCACCACAAAGAGATAAATATTTTAGAATCGGATGAAAAGATGTCTTAATATGAAGTAACTCTTAATATCTTATTGACTTCTAAATTTTGCTTGCAAAATATCTTATATACAGATCACACTTTGCATCAAAAATCCCAAATCTCACCTATTACAAAAATTATGTTCTATCATTTTTTAAAAATGCTGGAAAAATATGTAGCCACTGTGAATAACCAAAATAATGAGTTTATGAAAAAGTGGACCCAACTGTCAACATTTGGCAAAAGCACCGTATAAATTTTATAGTTGTTTTACATTTTCATGACTTAAACTTTTTGGAGCAAAGAAAACACTATTTGTTTAAAACACACACACACACACACATCAAAACGGCAATTTACTAATAAATTTGGGTTTGTATGTGAGTGTGTTTTTGTGTATAATATTTCTGAATGCATGTGTCTATATGCATGCTTGAGTGTGTAGTGTTTATTAGTAAGCGAACACACGTAAAGATTACGATGCAAAACAATTTAAATTTGTGCCCCAATGCAAAAAAATTTAAATTCAGTGCCCCATACACCTGGTCAGCTGGTGTAATTATGCAAAAGAATTTAAAGTAGTGTCCTGCACACCAGGTCAGTTGGTGTTGAAATGCAAAACAATTTAAGGTAGTGCTTCAGACACCAGGTCAAAGGTAGTACCCCATACATCAGGTCAGCTGGTTATATTGGGGAAAAGATGAAATCCTGACAATTTTTGTTCAATATATTTTTTTTTATATGGTTAGGGTATACCTCTTTTACATATTATTAAGACCTAATTCCAAAGCATCTTTGTTGAATGTATCTAAAATTTAGGTAAAGAATCATTAGGATAATCGGGATATTGTTTTTCATTGCTACATGCATGTACATGATGAACATGTAATTCAAGCAGGCAAATTAATTGGATATGTGCAAAGCTTATATTTAGGTTACACTTATTTTTGATCTTTGACACACAAACTATGGCACCCATTGGCTGCATCAATATAGAAAATAAATACAAAATATTATCATGGTTCATTTTAAATTAACTGAGTGCATTGCAAACAGGTTTACTGGACACACTGCACTAATTGAAGAAGCATGTAACATCACCACTAAAAAAGCATTTTAAGATCAATTTTCATTGGATGACAGAAATATCTCTCTGATTTTGTCTAGCTGCGGCATCAATCAAGAATGCAGGGTCAATGATCATATTAGAAATGTAAAGAACAGATGATGAAATCTTTGGCAAAAACACTGCTTCATTTATTTCCAAAAATAGTGCTTCATTTATTTCCAAAAAAAAGCGTGAATGCAAGGACATAATTCCGACTCAGGCATTCAAAATAAATTCTAGAAGACAACTGTTATCAAGCAATAAATTCAAATCCTGATATTAGCAATGCATGATGCAGTCAATTCAAATCCTGGTGTATGGAAGGCTTAATGCAGGTGAGGTTCATAATTGGTTAAACTTCTCTTGAATAAACAAATAACAGATAAGGATATTTGCAAGGCATTTTATTTTAATTACCACTTTTTGATTGGTAAGATCCCACTTTTTCCATTCCTGGAATGAATAGTGCAACACACAGAATGCTTTGCAGGAACTGCAATGAACAAAGAAAACTGCAGTTGCTTACAAACCCAAACTTGTGTTTCATGCAATAAAATTGCACTCACCAAAAGTTTTGTTAACAAACATGTTTTTCAAAGGTAAATAATTTAGTTTATATTTTTTTTCAATCATTACCATCAGTAATTCAACCTGACGTAAAATTTGAAGTACAACCAATTCTTATGAACTTAACTTCTGCTTAGTGATGCCACATTTATAAGAAAATCAATCATACTTCAAAAAAAGTATCAACATAAATTGTACTAGACTGTCCTGTTAAGCAGAGATGTGGAAATGTATCATTTGTTTTGAATGGGTGGATCCTGCATCACTGACAGCCATGTGTATATTTCTTTACACAGTTAATGAGTTTGTAAATGTTTTCAGGCAACAAACAAAGCCATTTATACATGTAATCATTACAGTCAAACCTGCAATTCTGAAAACTAATCTGGAAGGGTTTTTCTATCTAAAAGTTGTTTTGCAACTCCTAATATTTACACTGGAAGGGTTTTTCATCCTAAAAGTTGTTTTGCAATTCCTAATATTTACACAAACCTGAAAGGGTTTTTCTTCCTAAAAAGGTGTTCTGCAATTCTTTAAATTTACATTTTTTTTACCTTTCATCTTTTATCTTTTAGTACTTCATGTTTATTCGGAAGGGTTTATCTTCCTAAAGTTTTCTTGTGCAGCTTTTTATATTTTTAGAACTTTACCTTGAATCAATACCATATATCCATTATGGTGCTGGCATTTTGGGTGAAATGATACACCTATGCCATGTATCCATGATTCATGATACACACCTTATGATATGATACATTATTGATACAAATATCAACTTGACAGGTCTCTGAGGAATAAAGTGGTGATGTTTTATATGTGTTGACATACTGGTTATAGTTTCTGTAAGCAGATTACAGGCAGACAGACAGACATAGACTTATCATCTGTTCATATGCTATTCACATCCTTGAAAAGATAAATATTTCCGAACAGACTACCTGTTAGGTGTCATTGATTTTTATTCAACCATTTAGGCCATTTCAGGCTGCTAATTGATCAGGTGCAGGACTTTTCTTGGTCACCATACCCTTCGGTTTGCTCTGCATGAATGCTTTCAAAACATTTTATAACCAATTAATGTCTTCACTTAAATCTGGAAGGCATTTTAATGTTATCTTCAAAACAAAAGAGATAGTGCAATTCCTTTATGCAAGAAAAATTGTACCTAAAACAAATCCAAGTATGGGAGCAGAGATGATGTAACAACCAAATCCATCCTGCTTTGTATCTATTTTTATCGAGTCTGGATGCCAATATTTCTCAACTGGTGCTCTGCATTAAGAGGTTAGTTTTAGGACTGGTCAGCCTGGTGTCAGGATAATGTGACTGGATGGACATATGCTAAATGTCTGTGGCATGATGCCCCATTGCTAGACATCACTACAAACTGTCACACACCATCATAGACATCATTGCAATATGACTAAAACTGTTAAAGCTACATTAAAAAAATATATATTAAAAACCCCACAAATACATTGATATTTGTTATCAGTAGCTGAGCAAACTGATGGGATAAAATTACTGGCAAGGAAATTTGAAAGGCATTTTAATGTAATCTTCAAAACAAAAGAAATAGTGCAAATGACATAAATAAATGCATGTGCCTGCAACGGCTGTCTCAGATGACTTAAAGAATAAAAAGACAAATGACTAATAATTATTAATGACCGTTGCAGATTAAATTAACTTGTATAAGTAAGTGTTCTTGTGCATAAATTATCCCCCCTGCTATCACCATGAATATCGATATGAACAAAATACCAATTCAGTGATATATTGATTAATTATTTTACCAGTAGCTGGCATGCCATTAGACCGTAGTACACATATACATACAATCTTGAAGAGAGATGGATATTTATCATTTGATCTGCTTTCAACATTTGTTAACAAAGTAACAGCTGCAGTCATTGCAATCAATGACCATACTGGCTTAAACTATCTTAAATTGATCAAACAGGGTGTTAGTTAGATAAAAATAAATTGTTTAATCCAGTTTAAAAAATGTTATAAAATATATGTCATTAGAAGAAGCAACAAGAGAACCCCGAAGACTTTCACTTTGTATATTGATTTTGTCTCAATATGACTAAAGTGTTAGAAACTGCAAAATTTTACAGGACAAGCTGCCAACTCATATCTTATACAGGTAGATTTAAGACCATTGAAGCTTAAAAAAATAAGTTGGTTACTTTGATGAAGACAGTGTTTGGTACTGTATTTCTATTCTATGGTCTTAAAATATTAAAAAAACGTAACAGAAAAGAATGAAAACCAAAAACTTTTGTAAAATTCAACAAATGATTTATTTCCCTAGAATACAAAGTGAAAAATGTAAAAAGAACTTATAGTATTATAAAATAAACCCCAAATAGTCCTAGAATTTTGAATGCAAGTCCCTATGATTGAAGTTCTGAACAAACCTTAGTGGTATTCTAAAATAAATCCAACCTTGGAAGTGTTGAAGTGACAATGGTGGTCAGTGTCATAAAGATGAGCCAAGTCTTTTGTTGAATCACAATAATACAATCCAAGAATATAATCTTATTTTAAATTTCACTATAAATCCAAGTCTCCATAACCAAAGATATTATTTTTGAGCACTTTGTATTTCCAGAGAAGAATCACTTGAATTAAATAATCTGAACAAATTCCTGCCCAAATGAAACAATGGAACAACAATAATACAATTGTTTCTGCTCTGACCTTAAAGGATGAATAAATAATTTCTAGAAAAACAAGATTATATAGTCCTGTACTTGACCTCATACCACAATTAACATCTTCTTTAAAAACATATTACCTAATGGAGAGCTTTATTCTGGAAGGTTCTAAATATTTACAAGATAAAATGTTAGTTATAATTAGAAGGTCTGTTTTTAAAATTATAATATAAAATGTGGTAACAACAGGCAGACCTGACAATTTATTGAGAATTTCCATCGTTCTAACTCTGATTGAATTAAACATGTTTACAAAACCAAAATCAATGTTTCAGGTCAGGTAGTAAATGAACTTAGTTTTGGACAAGGTCAAATCCAAAATACAATTATCTAGAGTATATAATGAATACAAAACTAACTAATAATGCAAATTAAATATACATAACAATTGTATTGTCAGAATTTGCAGTGTTGCAAAAATTGGTAGAGTATAAAAATGTAAAATCCATACTGATACATGTGTTTCATATTTGCTTAATTATCAGCAATTCCTGCACAAATTGGTGGGCGTCACCTAAATGACATTATAATAACTGTATTTGACATGGATACAAATGACAGTATAATGACAGTATACTAACTGTATTTGACATGGATACAAATGACAGTATAATGACAGTATAATAACTGTATTTGACATGGATACAAATGACAGTATAATGACATTATAATAACTGTATTTGACATGGATACAAACAACAGTATAATGACAGTATACTAACTGTATTTGACATGGATACAAATGACAGCATAATGACAGTATAATAACTGTATTTGACATGGATACAAATGACAGTATAATGATAGTATACTAACTGTATTTGACATGGATACAAATGACAGTATAATGACATTATACTAACTGTATTTGACATGGATACAAAAAAATGACAGTATAATAACTGTATTTGACATGGATACAAATGACAGTATAACAACTGTATTTGACATAGATACAAAAATGAATTTCTTGTCAAATCCATATACTTATCACATAACATGTACTCAAGACTTCTGTAAATGGTCCACCTTCCAGGCACATTCTGAAGTCTCCATTAGAGAATTTGATATTCAGCATTTGGCACTGTAAATTTGTAAATTGTCCACCTTCCAAGAACAGTTTGGAGTTTCCATTATAAATGCATATGTCAGGATTGCTTTCACTGAATCTGAACAAGTTTAGACAGTGATGCACAAAATAGCATACTATCATACAATCAGTTATTCAGTTAATTTCATATATAGAAAATTATACAGACTCACTCTGGACGAAGAAATAATGTGGACATGAGAGATTATGACTTTACAAATCAACTTGCCTGACTCTCAGGACAAGCTCAAACTTGAGTGGGGCAAAGCTCGTGTTTGCATTACATACTTGCCTGCAAGCACGACTGAAACAAAGAGATGTGCTTTATGTTCTGCAAGTTTTATTCTATGTGGTCTCACCACAGTACATATATTAGCACCTTTATTTTGCATCACATTCTTTAAGTAGATAAATGCCACTGTTTCTTTCATAAACTGATCCTATATTTTACATGTGATACTGACAGTCTGTCATTTCCTTGAGTCAGTGTCAAGGTCAGTCTCACATTTTCTCATGCAGATATGATAAAGTGAATGTACTATTTGAAGTGAGTTTTGACAAACAGGAAATAAATATTTATATATCTTATCAGTTACATTTTAAATGCATTATTTGTACATATACAGGATTTGCTGATTTTTAAATTCTAGCTGTGGGCAGTGTATGAACTCCAATGTGCCAAGATTGCTAACTCTGAACAATTGGTGTCAAAAATTGTTTTGATGCATGTCACCAATTTCAAGGTGACAAGGTGATAATGGATAATAATATAATGCATGAGATTTCTTTGACAGGTGTGTTTTAAAATAAAGTACTCATATTTATTGATTAGCCATCTGAAAATCTAACACACACAAGCAGTGTATATTATCTATTTATGTGATTATTACAGGAAACTGACCTTTACTTGTTGTTTAGAAAATAATTAAAGATATCAAAATAAATGTTCTTTAATCATTCTCAAAAGTTCACTTGTAGAAGATTGTTTAGATGCATTTCACTGATATCAAGGTAAAAACTGGATCACATGGAAACAGAAGCATTCACGTGAGTGGATGTAACATTCCCCAGAGAAAAGCAAAGAGTGAATTCACTGATACTGGAATATTTCAGTTCTAAACTCAGTTTTACTTTGTTTTCTTACTGGATTTAACACCAATATCTGCATGATCTATTGAAATTTGATTTGAAATGAAAATGAAATTAGGTATGACATATTACAACATGGCCAGAATTAATCTGACACAGTTTAAGGTCTTTAGCACTCCCTTAAAAATCTAGTCATTTCCAAAACCCTTATCAACCTTGATTTATCTAAGTATTTTTCACATTAATATGTCTGTCTTTGCTGTTCCACTATACCTGCATTCAAACCCTTGATAACTTTCCTCATCTCCATATCTATTATGTATATTTAATTCATATTTTATGATTGACCTTTGTCCTCGACTGAGGGTAGAGCTCTGGCCTACCTGACTACTCTCAAGTAATATCTGAATTTTGTCATGATATTTATTAAAATTTAAGTTCAAGGCCTAAACATGTTTACAATTTCATGGAATATGCATTGGAACTCATTATAGGTTAAGTGGCATTTAGAATATAATGGAGACTAAACAATTATTAATTCCTGTTTTAAGCTCAGTTTGTGAAATCGTTTATTGTTGTGTTCAGATAAACTTTGACAGCAATCATGTATTTAAGTTATTTATTGGAATTACAAAGTGCTTTTAGAAATAAACACTATTTTGGGATTACTGTGATGAGACATTCCAGATTTTATCATTGTGATACATCAAGACTATTGGCACATCATATTCAATACTACTGGTACATCAGTACATTCAAGATTTTTGGAATTCCCTCGGAACATTTTATACTTTTTGGACTTGTTACAGAACATATAGAATTATTTGGGACTTAATTTACAACACTGAATCTTTTGAATTTTCATTGTGCATTTTGGGAAATAAATTCTTTATTGAATTTTACAGAACTTTTGTTTTCACTTCTTTCTGTTAATTAGTTTATAACCAACGAGTAATAATGGTTTGAAAAAACTGCAGCATAAGCAATGGTGCATGTTACCAATGGACCTCTGAAAAATTATGACAGGAATAAATACTGACCATGTAAAGTGAGAGGGGTTAAGTGGCTGAATACTTGTTTAATGATCGCACAACAAATAATTGTTAATAAATAGGTTTTTCTAATGAAGTTCTTCACTTTTCTGTATGAATTACCTTTATTTTCGATATATCCAATCAACAAAAGATTGTTTACTCCAAGTGGTTACAACACACATGTTCAGAGTATTAAAAAAAAAATTGAACAACCTGACCCCCATGACCCCTCTAAATCTAGATTAGACCTCCCCAAATTCTATCCGAGTTGCCCATCTGACCTGTAAAACAAAAAAGTGTCATCTAATCTGCCAGAAAGAAACCATGCGTGCATAGAATAAGTTCTGCATTTGTATTTTAAAGTTTTTTAAATAAACTGGTAAATTATTAATATTCAGTCTCCCGCTGGGGCTCCAATTTTATGTCCCTCAGTCTTATCTGGATCATCTGTTTAACTGATCTACCAGTAAGGCAGATATAACCATTCCATACCCATTAGCATTGCCCATCATATAAAATCAACGAGTTCTTATCTAGACTCTTACTTAGTGTGAATTTGTGTTTATATTTTAATATGTGCTGAACATTTCATGTTAAAGGTATGACAATTTTGAAAGTGTTCATTTTACATAGTGTCAGAGAAGTGACCCAACAGTCAAGCAACCAGTGTGCTTGGAGATCATGTGACACCCACATCTTTGCTAGTGTGCTTGGAGATCACGTGATACCCACATCTTTGACCCGTGTGCTTGAAGATTATGTGATACCCACATGTTCAACCAGTGTGCCTGGAAATCACAAGATACCCAAATCTTTGCCATTGACCATATTGGTCAGTGATACATAAGTTTCAACACATGTTAGGGTTTGTAAAATACAGTGATATATTTTGAAGCTATAACCTTGTGTGCAAAGTGAAACATGTGATTTGTGAATGGGGAACAATACTGTTTTCTGTTTTCCATATACCAATGGTTATCTATAATTAATGTTCAATTGTCCTTCATGAAATTAATTATCAACAAGCTGTCCCTTGCTGAAGTTGACCTGGTAATGTATCATTGATGGAATACATGGAGCTGTGCATATGTGATTGTTGGAAAAGTAAGCGCTTAGGGATTGGTGACTAACAAAAGCATCCAGTACAATGTTTCTCACCCTAAGGAAAACGAGATAATTAGATTGTACTAAGGAAAATGAGATAACTACACTGTATTAAGGAAAATGGGATAATTACATTGTATTAAGGAAAATGAGATAATTATATTGTATTAAGGAAAATGAGATAATTACACTGTATTAAGAAAAATGAGATAATTACATTGTATTAGGAAAATGAGATAATTACATTGTATTAGGAAAATTAGATAATTACACTGTATTAAGGAAAATGAGATAATTATATTGTATTAAGGAAAATGAGATAATTACACTGTATTAAGAAAAATGAGATAATTACATTGTATTAGGAAAATGAGATAATTACATTGTATTAGGAAAATGAGATAATTACACTATTAAGAAAAATGAGATAATTACATTGTATTAAGGAAAATGAGATAATTACATTATATTTCAATCCATTTAGTTTAGCTACTTAATCTACTGACACTGATTTCTGTAATTGTGACACATGCACATAAATATCACACAAATTACAATCTTGAAGCAACTCTATTTACTGAATAAAAAACAATGAAAAAGACCAATGTCATTCTGAAATGATTTCAGTTTTCAACCTTGAATGAGAAACACTGTGATATTTGCACTGTTACGAAAAAGAAACTACTCATGGACCATCAAATATTCATCCCTACACACAGCTTGTGTTGAAAATACACAGAATGTACATCAACCAGAAAGCCTACAGTTAGCGATGCAAGTGCAGAGTTATTCAGAATAATCCACACATGCAGAAATTATGAAATTGTTGGCAACAACTTTAGTTATGATCCCCTCTAAAGCCAAGTGTACACGAGTGTTCAGTGTCATGAATATTAATTATCACAGGTACAAGGAACCAATAACTTATATTTCTAGAAATAGTTTGATGTGTCCAAATAACAGTAAAGCGTATGGCCTTGTAGTGCTTGTGGACCTAAGTACAGACAAGTGATTCTTTTCAAGGCAATTGCCCTGGGCCTATGTCTGAACAATTTTGTATGTGGCTGTGAATATATTCAGAATAAAACAAGATTCTTATTTAAAAAAATAGTGACACTTGTTTACAGATGCAGCAATGTTAAAGCTCTCATTTCTTAAATTTTTATGTTAGTGAAATCCTGATGCCATGACTTTATTGCAAGCTGTAGTTAAATTTTTATGTTAGTGAAATACTGATGCCATGATTTTATTGCAAGCTGTAGATAAATATTTGTTCATCTTAAAGCAATCTTCATGGTACCAAACATAGTGGATCCATAATGACCTCCATGGTGTAAGCTATCTTGGTGCGCTATAGCAAGGCTGTGATGTATTTTTTTTGGATAACTTTAATTATTGTTATATTGTTTAATGTGCAAACAAAAATAGAGACAAAAGTGTTTTTGTTTCTTTATTTATAAAGTTATTTAAGCCCTTGAGTTAATGTGGACATGAGAGATAATCTGAATAGAAGAGGTAATTCACTTATATTTTATAAAACAATAAAAGTTTCTTTCTTAAATAAAGTGGCAATGTTTTGTGTGTTCCTATATTTCAGTATTAACCATTCACACTGTATCGCTATGGCAACACATTACTGTTACTGAGGCTGGGACCACCTGACTAGCTGTCATTCTGTTTTTGCATCAATACCAAATCTATCTTGAAAACTTATATTAAGGCAACATCATAACCATATTGATGTTAATAGCTTATCCTTGTTGCTTGATGCTAATGCAGACACATACATTTGTTTTCATCTGTCTGGCTATTTGTATATTTGGAATTTCACAACTCACTGAAGTATCTGAGAAATCTTAAAATGCTGAAAGAATTTATTGGCGGAAAACACACTTATTTACCAATGTTACTGAAAACTTGTAAAAAGATCAATTCACACGAGTCAAACTGAATATGTTGAGCAGTCAGCCGTAAACTTGTGAAAAGAAACATTCATACAAGTCAAACAGAATATGTTGACCAGCCTGCCATGAATTTGTTAAAAATACGGATGCTGCAATATAATTGTAAAACATTCTTATTTCCTATCACGATATTGAATATGTGGCAATTTGGACTTCTAAATTTATTATCTCATAACTCTTCACAGCTTCCACATCTTTTGTTATTCATTGCGGTATTGCTACATAAGTCATGCTACTAAATCCACATCTTTTGTTATTTATTGCGGTATTGCTTCTGGAGTCATGCTAGTAAAACCATATCTTTTGTTATTTATTGTGTAATTAATTGCTTCTGATGTCATGCTAGTAAATCCATATCTTTTGTTATTTATTGCAGCATTGCTTCTGATGTCATGCTAGTAAATCCATATCTTTTGTTATTTATTGCGGTATTGCTACCTAAGTCATGCTAGTAAATCCACATCTTTTGTTATTTATTGTGGTATTGCTTCTGGAGTCATGCTAGTAAATCCATATCTTTTGTTACTTATTGCAGTATTGCTATGTAAGTCATGCTAGTAAATCCATATCTTTTGTTATTTATTGTGGTATTGCTACATAAGTCATGCTAGTAAATTCATATCTTTTGTTATTCATTGCGATATTGCTTCTGAAGTCATGCTAGTAAATCCGTATCTTTTGTTATTCATTGCAGTATTGCTATGTAAATCATGCTAGTAAATCCGTAAATCAGTTCCAAGTATCTCTTCCTTTCACAATAGATTGTGTACTTATTAAAGTGCATGTTACACAAAACAAATCCTGTTCATTTTAATTTCTGCAGCAATACAGCATTTATGTGAATAGTTATTTATATGTGTGTGTGTCTGTGTGTGAACATATTATTATTAGCTTGTAAAGAGCAGCAATGCAGCATTTATGTGAATAGTTGCTTATGTGTGTGTGTGAACATATTATTATAAGCTTGTAAAGGGCCTCAAGGTAAATTAATTTCTGATTTATAACTAACTGAATCACACTCTAAAATCATCTTTGTTATTATTATTATTACCCGGTGTAATGCTAATTATGTAACAATGTGCAGACCGGTAAGCAACTATGGTTAATAACAATAATAACAAAGACTTTATTTAGAGAAGGTAAGTCAATTAGTTACAGAACTAATCTACCTTGAGGCCTTCTATCTCTTATGTACAATATATACAGTATATACAACATGATGTGAAGAATTAAATACACCGATTTAACTAAAAGTTTGAAGAACACTCAAATGTTAAAAATGCGCATCCTAGATATGTACATATTTAAAGCTCGTGTCATTTTGCTCCTTATGTACCCGACTTGCTTTTTCCACCCACCCCCAATTTACTCTGCAGTATCGACCGATAATTGAATTTAAACAGTGGCATTGGTTGTGATTTTGAGGCAGTTTCGCACAAAAATTCTACAATTAGGAAACTTTTCTGTCATCCGATATTTCAAAGCTACGTCTTAAAATTCTTATTTTAAAGAAGAACTGTCTCAAGAAAACACCTAATGGCGTCGTTACTTTACACACCTGTCAATCCTTATTCAATCTTAATATAGAGCGGAAGTGGCCAATAACATGTTAATATCATTGTTAAATGACATTCATAGTTACACTTAAAAAGCAACCTACCTTATGCAGGTGAAATGTACATAGTATTTCGATATTTGGAAACAATTTGACTTTCCTTTGGCAACTGAAGAGTCGGCACACCCAAACCCAGGGCCGATTGTCAAGTTTACACACTCCACAAACCACGAAAAGCAATGAAGGTGACGTCAGCGGTTGGATCAAAGGCTCACCTGGGCAATTAGTTAACTTAATCTGGTCCAAATTAGTGATAAGTTTCCCTATTTACATTCACAGAATGATGCCAGAATTAAAATCAACGCACCAGCCACAGCTAAATGTAACTGGACTTCCAGAATAATGGCTGAAATCGGGGTGTGTAAACGTGTGACGTCAGACCAATAGGCACATACTGTGAATACCTGTTCATTTAGGTAACACACTCAGATAAGAAATCTACCTCGTTTAAGGTTAATGATTAGTAGACGAAAATGGGCGTTAACTGTTTTACAGTGCAAATGAGTATAAATGTATATGGACAAATTCAAACCTCGTACACTGTAGACCACGTAATGACCGTAGCACAATGAACTGGAATATCACTTACCATTTGCCTCTATCTAGTTTGAAGAAAAAAAAAGAGGGTGGTGGTGGATCTATCTATCTATCCGATTTTCGATAACAAAATATCTGTCTAAATGGAACGTTTATCATTAGGAGGATTATCCTTATGTTTTATTATAGCTGGAGCCATCTCTCTCTCTCTCTCTCTCTCTCTCTCTCTCTCTCTCTCTCTCTCATTGTAATGGAGTTTAATTCTGAATCAGATTTAGATGAGCTTTAATCACACACACACAGACACACACAGACACAGACACACACATACAAAAACACACACTTGGCAAAGCATGATTGAAACTTAAGCTCCATTAGTTAGATAGACAGGTAGATACTCATTTTTGACCACCTAAAGCGTTTCGTTTAATATTTGTCTCTTTATTTTTCTTTAAGACCAAGTGTACTTTATAGCATACAAATTGCTATCAAAAGTTGAGGCTCGATACAAAAATCTGAGATTAAGAGCTTTCAACATGTTTTTTGCCATCCAGCAAAGGTGGCAGACATAGATATAATGCTATCTTAAAATATTAATATTATGGTGATATAAACATTAGTATTCAGAATTAGAACTGAATCATGTTTATTTCTTAAGTTTTGTCGACATTTTATTTTCTCTGCACAGAAGTAAATTGAACCAGTTATTGCCCATGCTTCATCGCTAGCTAGAAAGTTGCCAGTCTAGCTTATCTGTGTCTTTCAATGCGTTTGTACATGTGTACGATTTGTATGTACTCAACTAAACTATGTACAAGGCTGTCGGGCATTTCTACGCACTTAAGGTTTCCGTCACCAATATTGAAGCAAAATGCATACGAATTCAACCGATTGACGAAAATAAAATACTGCAATGCTTACCATTTGAAAAGAGGTAATTGTCACCAGAATATTCTGTTCAAAATAATATTAATTTTGGACATACGGGATACCATCCCTGTGTTTTCATGACTCGCGATATGTCGGCCTATTCTGCGCATAGTTTTGAAAAGATGTAATGTTTATCCATCGGGCTATGGAAATGAAATACATTACTTTGGACTATTTCTATCCGCATTTCAGTAGAATAATTAGGTCAGGTTTATAGCTGGTTTTCCAAAATTCAACGTAAAAATGGCAATAAATGTCAAGAGATATTAAGCAAACTAAACAGATTATGTACATTTTTTTTTAGTAAAGTTCAACATTTTATAAAAGAAAATAAGCTATTATGTTGAAGAGAAACAACAATGAATAGGATGTATTAAGTTTACAACGTCTCGTTTATGGGAAAATAAATACCAAATAATTCAGAAACAGACTATAGGCCGGTGAATTTCTTGAGAATCCCGTTCTCGGGGCAAGTTCACATTTTGGATAGCAGACGATTTTGTGCGTGTGGGACAGCTTCTTGCAAAATTGGAAACTTGGATTAAAATGCAGTATTGTTTAAAGGTATACATTTCCATCTTTCAAATAATGTATTTATTTTATGATTGTAAAAGATACATAGTAAATAGGATTTTCTGGGTTAAAAGTTCAAGAAGGTCATGGAGTGGGTGTTCATGTTGACATTTAGAAATCACATTTTCGAATGCAATTAGGGAGAAAATGTGGGGTATTTTGAACAATTTATGAATATCACTTTCCTTAATTAAAGGAAAACCGTTCTTTCTTGATACAAATTGGATTATCGACCCAAAAAACAAAACTTGATCCAATGTTTATAGGAATGTCGTATCGTTGCGCAGAATTACCCGACGCGCAGAACTGGCCGACATGGTTGGTACATGAAATTATACGATTGTCGGTATCTACCAGTACGACTGTATCACCTCACATCCAGCAGTCCGCTTGACTTCGAGATGCCCAGTCTGGTTAGGTCCGTTGCCGCAGGATATGACAGCTATTTCGGCATTAGTCCGATAAATCATCCTCCCAAATCTGTGTTGATACTGATGGACGATATGTCACCCGAAAATCAACATCATTACGGGTGAAGGGCTGATTTATCGGCCTATTTCGGCATGGAACGTTAAGTGCTCTTCAACAGATGTAAACCACTCCCTCGTAGCTGAGCCATCTGTCTGCCCTCCTGGCTTCAGCCTTCCACGTCATCTGTGGACCACACTGAACCGCTTTCGGACAGGACATTGTCGTTGTGCAGTCAACCTTGTCCGATGGGGCCAGGCCGCTAACTCCTCCTGTTGCTGTGGAGATCTTCAGACCATGTCACACATTGTGAACAACTGTCCACTGACAACGTTCCTTGGTGGACTGCAGGCTCTGCATGTTGCTGATGATGATGCTGTTAAATGGCTGAACACGCACAGTGGCGTAGCGAGGGTACTTAGCGCCCGGGGACAAAACATAAACTTGGCGCCCTCTTACTTAGCGCCCGGGAACGAAACATAAACTTGGCGCCCCCTTCAAGTGCATTTGAGATAACGAATAGTTGTATTTTCCTCATTTTGGCGCCCCTGGCACATGGCGCCCGGGGACAGCTGTCCGCACCACCACCCCCCACCCCCAAGCTACGCCACTGAACACGCACTGCACACGATAATACTAATAACCGTACACGTGTATACGATTTGTATATAGTAAACGAAAATGGGTGCAGATTAAATGCTCGAAATCCGTGCTATATTTTTGTGGAGGTTTGCCACCAATGAAGTATCTAGGTTTGTATTTGTACAACACGTATTCTCCCATTGAGACGAAAACAATTTACGTCCCTGACGTAAAAATCCTGATACATAAAACCTGCAAAATATGCATTAAATTATATGAATGAACGTGCATGATATATCTATCTGCCATGGTCAATCACAATATGGGTAAAAAATATATATATATATATATATATATATATATATATATATATATATATATATATATATATGGATGAACGTGCCCGATACATCTATCTGCCATGCTCAACCTCAGTCTGAGTAACTTATCTGTTAAGATTAAAAATAGCACGCAATTCTAAATCCAAATGCCATTAATACATAATAGGAAATCTACAAAATCATTTAAGTGACCTCAAAATCTAATTATACCATCCAAAATTATGGAAAGAAACATGACTGCTGAATTTTGCAAAATTACGCGTACGAATTTGGCCATGAAAAGTCAAAGAAAAAGTTTTTAAAAAAAAAAAAACAACAACAACACCCCCAATCCCTCCTCCAAATTCACCACTTTATTTAAATAGGATAAAAATCGAATCACTTTATATACTTATGGGTTGAATCGCTCGAATCCATTAATTTAACTTTATTGCTCCAATGTCAAGCAGGTTTTGTATAATCGTGTTGAAAACTACTAACCGTACCCAGAAAAGTTGGTTCTTTGTTTGGAATAACGTCACAGTTTATAAAGGTCATCTTCAGGTAGATAGCACTGTGCCTAGAGCGTTGTTGTTCTACCAGTGATGTCAGAAAAAAGGACAGAGAACAACGTGTTGGTCTAGCACTGTGCCTAAGAATTTCTTGTCTGTGTAGTTTTTTTATTTTTTTTTATTTTATATTTTTTTATTTTTTTTTATTTTTTGTTTTTGGGATCTATTTATTTATTTCCCAACCATGTTAACAAGTACACGGGACGGGAAGGGAAGAGAGGTTGCTACCAAACAAGATGTCCTTGTTTCAAGCAATGCGGATATTAAAAGGAAGAAAAATATCTGAAAAATTCCAACTCACACGATTCGGGATAGGGGAGGCAACTCGAAGGGACATTAAGCCTTGTTGGCAAACATACATGCAGTTATTTCCCTTATTTATAACAGCTGATTAACTTTACTCGCAGTAAAGCTTTCAAATATTTCTTGTTTGCAATTTAAATCCGTTGATGATTACAAGCGAAAACAATTGCATGAAAATAATCGAATTACTTGGTTAAGTATGAGAGATTAATCTTTAATCTACTGATAAGCGAAGAAACTTTTAATTTACATAAATTTCTCTGTGATTTACTGGATGAAAATTAATGTCATCTAAAATCAATAGAACAGTTATATATTGTGAAAATGTGAAGAATGAAGTATATCTTACACAAGTGACTTAGTCCTAATATTACCATCCTGTCAGTGTGAACGATGCAGTATATCCTACATAAGTGACTTCATAACATTAACAACACTTGTTGTTATTATGACCTACTGAACCTATTCACTTTTTCAGACGGTATTAACAGACTAAGTTGAAAATGTCTCTCACAATGAAGGCTTAAATACTATGGTGCCAATTCATATGGTAGTAGCAGTAGTTCAACCTGCAACATTTTAAACTTATCTATTATTTAAAACGTCACTGATACCATTTATTATACTCACTACATAAAAAAACTTCCACCCCTTTGTAATCTAGTCTCCTTAAGAAAGAAAACTCAACTTAGCTACGGACAGTAATATCGGACTGTTATCCGTAAATACCCAGTGTTATGAAGGTCGGAGAAAATGCACATGTGGAACTTTCTGTAATATGCCAGCACTAGTAGAGTTTGTGGTTGTGAACCTGGCTTAATCACTCTATCAGATATTATTAAGTTCTTCCTCCAAATAGTGATTATAACATCCATGGAAATCATAGGACTGATGGGTAAGGAGGCGCTTTACTTCTGATAAAAAATGTTACAAAGGATCCTGTTGATACTGATACAGACTGCGAATTGTTCTACAAAAAATCAAGAGCACGAACTCTCAAAGCCTGATTGCCAACACATTTTACCGTCGTACATACTAAAATTATATAAGTACACTTTGTATTTGATCAGCATTGTTAAGTCTGTATGCCCTAAGTTCCCTGGAACTATCATCCATATAGCTGGTGAGTTCAACCTCACAGACGCAAACTGGTCGATTACACTTTCATCCTTTTCATTTTCAAGTTAGTCATAGTACAAAAAGCTTATTATTGAATCCTTCGTCTGTCAGGAAAGCAAGTTATCTCTTAACAATATCGTCGACTTTTTAACTAGAGAAGAAAGTACCCTGGACCTTTTCTTTCCAAAATAGACCGTCAACAATAAACAGTTGTTTTGCTATTCCTGACATTTGTGCACACAATGCCATCTGCGATTGTAATGTCACTGTGCCAAGGATGAAAACAGCCGAAAAGAAAACTCCGTGTGGCGTAAAGTCCTCGTGTCGAACATAAAATACCTGCTACTTCTGTTGAACATTCGCGCGTTTAGATCGGCCAGAAAGACCAACAGAGCACGTCAACAGAACCTGTCAATCATCAAAAATAAATGTTATCATACTGTTGAAGAAAACGTTTCTCCTTTTTGGATGAGCTTCAAGCCTTATGGCCAGCCACGTAAAGCAGAAATATCAGAATTATCTAACTGAAACATTAGTGGTTCAGGCGTGCCAAGTCATCCAGCTTAGCTCTGTGTGTGTGTGTGTGTGTGTGTGTGTGTGTGTGTGTTGGATTTTTAAAGTAGCATTAATGATGTCCGCAGTGTGGCAGCTTACAGTGATGTCTAGAACTGGGACATCATGCCGCAGACATGTAGCACCATGTCCCACCTAGTCACATTATCCTGAAACCAGACCGACACCGACCTCTTAATGCTGAGCGCCAAGCGAGGCAGCTGCTAGTACCATAGTTATAAGTGTTTGGTATGACTCAGCCAGGGTTCGAACCCGCGACATCTCGTTTTCGAGGTGGACGCTTTAACCACTTTGGCGGTGCAACTTAGCTGATATGTGTTGAAATTATAAGGCCTTAAAGTGACAAGCACAATAGATGTGCTGACAGGTCCATGACTCCCATGTCAGTGATATATGTTCTTAAAACGACAGGGACAGAAAATGTGTTAACAGGTCCGTGACGCCCATGTTAAAAATACGCTAAGTAGTGACCAAATAAGACAGTTTGGGAATTTTTACATTTTAACAAGGAGAGAAAGCATGTCATCACAAGTGTTGCTTCCTAGAAAAGAAAATTGTATCACATTTTAACGCAGCACCAACTGAGCTAACATCTTCAATCATAAACTTAAGAATTTTCCAAAGACATATTATATATATATATATATATATATATATATATATATATATATATATATATATATATATATATCAAATATTGGAACTAGTCATACGTCATCGTGCCTCCTATTGTTGTCTCTGAAGAAAGAATAATGAAGTTACTTCATGAAATGAAAACACATATATTAGTAACTGGCTTAAGCCAAATTCATGGTAAATTAATGAAAGAAGCTTGCCTTAGAATTATGATCTGACCGTAGGAGACTCTTCAAAATCATTCTAGACAGGTTTAAGATCCACAACAACAGGAAAACCGCCTTTGTTACTTCAATCTTTACGAAAGAAGCCCATTCCGCATCAGAAAACTTTCAACCGATATCCCTGACTTTCATGACATATTAGGACGCATGATACACAGTTCTGTCATGTAAGACTGAATATCACAGCATGCATGCTGACTGCCAACATGGATTTCAGACAAGAAGGTCCTGTAATACGCAATGTATCCGCTATAGACAGGATCTAACAAGGGGTTTGGATGTATCCGCTATAGACAGGATCTAACAAGGGGTTTGAATGTATCCGCTATAGACAGGATCTAACAAGGGGTTTGGGTAAAAGACAGCAGATCGATAGCGTAATTTTGGATTTCTGCAAGGCATTTGACAGAATACACCATCAAGCCTATTAAAAAAGTTTTCGCTTAATCTCATTGGTGTAAGGAGCAACACCTTTTGGCTGGATTATTGGCTTTCTCTCCAACTGTACTCAAGAAACTGATATAAACTGATCTAGACGACATTAAGTCCACCTCTTCACTGGTCATATCATGCGTCACTCAAGGCACATTTATGGGAATATTCCTGGCATATATCAATGACTCGCTACATCTACAACAGGACTCTTTACGAGCGATTGCCTCTTGCACGGAATCGTCCGTTCCACTGAGAATTGTAGTATTAATGAGAAGGATGTTTGACATCTGGTCGACATACCTAACAACTACTTTATCTTGGACCAGAGAACACCTTATGACATACTGGTAGTCACAGACTATCTCATCTATCTACAAGAAAAGCGCATTTCCCGTCTTTGTCATCATAAAGAACAGCCTGCTTGAGAGCCTGATCAGCCAGACCACATTGGAATCACTACAGCTGGCCACGCTCAATCTTTAATGTTTAAAATAACGTCTTTACTGTTGTGTTTAACCTGTATTAAGCGGTATTTTTACCTGACACATGCCCACTCCCAATTTTGACTACGCTCTGTTTTGAGGAACCCAATTAAGGAAGATAATGATGATAATGATGACGAAAAGATGACGATGATGTCTCATGAACTAAACGATTTCTACATGAACACATTGTGAAGGAAGAAATAATGTAGCAACACAGCATTTATTTACATCTCGATTTCCATTCTCCTGGTTTCGTGCCTATTACATGCATGTTAGGATAAATCTTGACATTTTTGCTCTAAATAGACTAGACGCACTACATGGCACTTCCTTATGAATGTATTGGGTTTTTCTTTATTTCATAGACTGTTGAGGATATTTTGTGGTAATCATATGTTCATTTAACATATGAGGGGATTTATGCTTATGCATGTGCTGATGTATTAGTATGTCAGCACCGGGGTTGACAGGGATCCCATCTTAGCGGTCGAAAACCAAAGAAGACGACAAAAGTGACGCAAATCACAATCGGTGCCTGTAACCTACGCATACTAATTGACAGTAAATCATTAGATAGACCAGAGAGAAGAACAGCCCTAGCTGGTAGAAAACTTGCGAGATATAACATTCAAATATCAGCTCTGAGTGAAGCTTGCTTAGCTGAGGAAGCACAAGTCACTTTAGTAGGAGCTGGTTACATCTTTTTCTGGAGTGGCCCAAGTCAAGAAGAGCGACGTGAAGCTGG
This sequence comes from Megalonaias nervosa, assembly GCA_016617855.1. NCBI lineage: Eukaryota > Metazoa > Mollusca > Bivalvia > Unionida > Unionidae > Megalonaias > Megalonaias nervosa. The sequence goes on along the minus strand of JAECUM010004411.1, from coordinate 11,673 downwards.
TGTTGATTTTGCAATCAAATCACAGATAGTTAGCCAGCTCATAAATCTCCCAAACAGCTTGAATAACAGACTAATGCAAATGAGACTCCCACTGTCTGGAAAAAAGACACGCATCTGTCATCAGTGTCTATGCACCCGCCACAGACACTAACGGAGTCAAGCGAAGCTATGTGTTGTTCCCAACCCTCTTCAGTATATTTTTCACCATGCTTACGGATGCTTTCTGTGACTGTGATACTTAGATCAACCTCAGATAAAGGACTGACAGCAAGCTGTTCAATCTGAAAAGCCTACAGGTAAAGACAAAATCGCAGGAAATGGCTGTTTGTGATTTCCTATTTGCTGATGACTGTTCCCTGAATGCAAAGCTGAGTCTGACATGCAGCACAGCATGGACCATTTCTTTCACCTTGTGACAATTGTGATCTCACTATCAATATCAAGAAGACGAGTGATGCACCAACCTGCATAGAGTCTACCATCAAAGTAAATGGCCAAACCCTCCTGGCAGGGGACAAGTTCGCCTATCTTGGCAGCACACTGTCACATGCAGTTCACATCATTAATGAAATCAATGCCAGAAATGCAAGGCACCCACAGAATTACTGTGTGTGTGGGGGGGGAGGGGTAAACATCTAGTGGTCAGCAATTAAGTTTTATGAATGTAGGCTAAAGCATGTTTAGAGGTGAAACTGGGGGAGGGACAAGTGCTCCTCCCCTTGCCCCTTTGTGTGGGCACCCATGCAGAAAGGCTAAAGCAAGTGTATCCTTTGCAAGTGTGTGGGAGTACTGAGGCATCAGTCTACAAACAAAACTCAAGTTATACAAAGCCACTGTTTTGCTGGACACTGCTGTATGCTTGTGAAACCTGGACAGATTACAGACACCATGCCAAGATGCTCAACCATTTTCACATGGGCTGGCTGAGAAAACTGATGAAGATAAGATGGCAATACAGGATTCCAGGCACTGAAATTCTCACATGAGCAGGCATTCCAAGCATCCACACTGTATTGATGAAATCACAGTTGAGACGGGCAGACCACATCAACAGGATGCCAGAAGAGCATCTACCAAAGAAAAGTGGTCAAAAGAAATGCTTCAAAGATTCCGTCAAGTCATTCTTGAAGCACTTCAGTATTGACCCTGTGTCTTGGGAAGATCTCATACAGGATCGCTCCACCTGGCAAAGTCTCATCCATACTACAGATTTTAAACAGAACTAAACTACTGAGGGAGTGCAGAAGCATGAGCAGCGTAAGTCTTAGAAAAATAGCACATCTTCCATTGATGAGGCAAACACATGAAGCATCTCCAGTCAGAGTGCGCCACAGACAGTTCAGAGCACAAATTGGCCTGATTAGCCATTCATGGACTTGCATAAACCCAAACTGTCAGTGATATCTTGGTCATCATCAAACTTGAAGGACAAACAACACCAAATTATAAAGTCATGCAACTTTTCCTTTAGCTTGTACGGCAGACTGTCTCAGTGTGTCTAAGGAAAGGCACTTAGATCCCATTTCTTTTGCATCATATAACCATCAATGTTTTAAAAGTGCTGTTAAAACAAAGAAATGCAAAATAACAATGCAGGATAGAAGATTAGCTCAGCAATAAAATTTCAAATATTTGGATGTAACTTTAATTATAGGAGAGAAAGCAGGCATGGAGTCAGGGAGACAGGATGAAAGAAATTATTTCAGAATCAACAAGATGCTCAAGTGAAACTAAGATAGCTCACTTGGCTGCCATCAGCATAATACAAGAGGAGTTGGCCAATCAATCTAAGTTAGATGCTGTCTGCTGAATTTGTTTCCAATGATGTTGATTACATATATTACAGAAACATTTGTTTCAAGGTTTCTCTAGTTTGTCTACCTTCATCCGTATTTGATGGCACATCAGCATTATTTAACAGATATTGCAAGGCTCTTATGCAAGGATGCTTTCTGAGTTAATGACGTTTCAGCTAAGCATTTTCTTGGAGATAAAGTCATGTAAATATCTGTATATTTTTAGCAATGGTAGCCATCTTTGATGGTGCATTGGCATCATTGGGGTCACTCACCAGTTATTATGTACTTTTGAGAGATTTACATGTATAAGGTGTTACAGAAACATTTGTTTCAAGGTTTCTCTAGTTTGTCTACCTTCATCCGTATTTGATGGCACATCAGCATTATTTAACAGATATTGCAAGGCTCTTATGCAAGGATGCTTTCTGAGTTAATGACGTTTCAGCTAAGCATTTTCTTGGAGATAAAGTCATGTAAATATCTGTATATTTTTAGTAATGGTAGCCATCTTTGATGGTGCATTGGCATCATTGGGGTCACTCACCAGCTATTATGTACTTTTGAGAGATTTACATGTATAAGGTGAAGTTGTTTGCATTTAAAACATACACAGTAGAAAGAATGTTGGCACACCTCTATGCTACTTTGATGTAATGTGGCTGACATTTCTTTGGATATTGTGCTTGTGGAAACTGTACATGATCTAAGCACACTGCTAACTAAAACGACTGCTCCCTTGAGCTCTAAAAATCTGCCTGAATCAGTCTGAAAGTACACTATCTTGAGGCAGCTATTAAAATAGGAAAAATGAATTTTGCCAGACTAGACAATACCAGCTTCTGAAAGTGCAATGAATGAATTACCAAATATATAAAACTTAAAAAAAAGTTATCAGCTCGTTTTTTTTTAACAATTTACCTCCGAAGTCCTGGAAGTGAAAATGACCATGTGGAGTTAGCAGAGTTTTGAAAGGTGCACATATATACTAGTAGAGTAAGGCCATGCTGTATACTCTATAACCCACATTACACCGATCAATCATACACTAAAAATAAAGGGAATTAAAGGTTCTTTGAACAATACCTATGATATACGAGGTCTTTTTTAAATAGCAAGTATAACCAATGAGGAAACCCGTAGACATTCTTTTTTTTAAAAAATTCTAACCCCTATGCAAAATACGAAACTGTATAGCGCCACCATTTCTACAGATATGAAATGCCTTCAAGCGGGAACCATTTCTCTGGAAACTGTTAAGATTCTCTTCAGTGGCTTTTTAGAAGTCATTGAAAGATTAGGGTTTTTCTTAGTAGCTGTAGCCATATTCGAATGCAGAATGGTATCATGCATGTACATACAAACCCTTCATGCCTAAATACTGTCAAATTGGGTCGAAATTCTGTTGAATGGTATTTGAAAAGTCATCGAGACCATATGTTACTTTTACTACCAGTGGCCATTTTTTAATGGCGAATCAATAGTATTTGTATAAATTAAATGTTCTGAGAGATATGTGTGGCAAATTTCTTCAAATTTTGACCAGCACTTTCTGAAAATTTAATATTCTTTTAATTTTAGTAGCTGTGGGTATATAAACATGACATTATATAAACACGACGTTTGGTCAAATTCTTTGCAGCAATGTTTCGGAATTTGCTGAAAGATTTCCTCATTTTTGCAATGTTGGCCACATTTAATGGCATACAGACATCACTTTTGTAATAGCCATATTTGCTAACATATCAGCATCATTCTTTAGCATAACACTCATCTATACCAGGATTTCTGTCAAAAATGGTAAAATTCTTTGAGGGATTTTGAGCAGAAGTAATTTTTAAGTTTGCCTAATTTTGTTAATGTTAACAATATTTGATGGTAGAAGGGCTTAATTTCTACAAAACTGAAAGCATCTCTGTTATGATCCTTATTTTCAAATTTGGTAAAATTCTGTTGAGCTGTTTTTGAGAAGGAATCACTTAAATCACTTTTTTCCTTTTTTTCTTTTCTTGAATGTTAATAACAGTGGTCATAATTACCAATTAAAAGTTTGCATCATTTGATCAATATTGAAATCCCTTCATTGCCAGGATGCTTTCTGTCAAATTTAGTCAATTTAAGATAATACTGGAGAAAACACAAAGTACATAAAAAATAATGCATTAAACTGAAGAAAAATTAATACAAAAAGAATATGAAAATTTTGTCGCTATTTCTTCTGAATGAGTGGTCATATCAACATGTGATTTTCACTAAAAGATCTGAAGTACTTAATGACCGCTACTGTAGCCATATTGAAAATATTGTTAATGCTACTACTCCTGAATGGAAAGTCATATTGACATCGAGTTTTCTTGTGACAGCTAGTTGAGTATAAACGAAATAGTTCTACTCGGACATCCAATATGGCTACCATGGCAGCCATCTTCAAATATTTTTACCACTATTCATGAATGGGTGGTAGTATCAACCTAGGCTTCTTATGATATCTAGTTACGACTAAATGAAAAATGGTGCTGCCTAGACATCCAATACGGCTGTGATGGTGGCCATCTTGAAATTTTTTATCACTACTTCTCCTGAAAGAATGGTCATATCAGCATGGGGTTTTCATTAAATGACTTCTTATAATGTCTAGTTGGTCATAATTGATAGTCATGCCAATATTACCTCCAATATGGCCACCACAATATCCTTTTTCAAAATATTGCTAATGCTATTTCTTCTAGATGGCTATTCGTACTGGCATTGTGCTTTCACCGAAGACTTCTTGTTGGTCCTAAAAGGAAATTGTGCGAATATGATATCTCATTATGGCCACAATTAATGCCATCTTGAACATTTTGTTATTGTTACTCCCCCAAAATTTTAAGTCATATCAAAATTGGGTATTCTCCAAGAAGACTTTTTAAGAAGTTTTATTGGCCAATATTAAAATGGCGCTGATCAGATGACAATATGATCACCAAAAAGACCATCTTGAAATTCTTTTTTATTGCTCATGCTCTTAAATAGAAAGTCATTAGGCATGTGGTTTCCATCTTAACAGTTCTCACAGTGTTTAGTTGGTCCTAATGAAAATTATGTGAACTGACCCTCAATATGGCCACCATGGTGACCAACTTGAAAATTTTGTTCCCCCTGCTCCTCTCAAATGGATGACTAGATCAGTATGGAATTTTAGCGAAAGACTCATTATGATACGTAGCTGGTTCTAAATGAAAACGGTGCCAATCATACTTCCAGTATGGCTGCCATGATGGCTGTCTTAAAAATCTCCATCTCCCTATTTCCCCTGAATGAATGGTCTTACTAAAATGTCGTTCTTGCCAAAAGACTTTATTTCTACTTGGTCCCAAATGAAAATTGTGTAAATCGGACATCTGATATTCCCACCACAGAAGCTAATTAAAATATCTTGTTAATGCTTAAGAATATCCGAGATGGTTTTAACTCTAAGTTAACAGGAAGAAATGATCTGATCTTGAATTCTTGGAAATTCTTTTCGGCTAGTAAAGCATCAGTCTCTTGGAGGGAGTCTTGTTAACACTGGATTAAAACCTTTATCATAATTATATCAACAATGGATTTGTTTCTGAATTTTGAAATATTACTAAATCATGCAAATAATAAGACACAATATCCCAATACCTAGTTTTGTTATGTGCAGAAATTTTAGTTACCTTATGAAAAAATAATGCAGAAGTTAAAGGACTCAAAGTTGATAACATGATGTATTTAATATTACAGTTTGTAAATGACACATCATTAATCATTGATGGTACCTTCTCCTCAGTAAATGCGGTTTTGCAAGTTTTAGAAACCTTTGCTACTCTTTCTAGCCTTAAAATAAAAATTACCAATACAAATGCTATTTGGATTTGTAGTAAAAAACTTAGTTATGGAACACTGCATCACAGATTAAATTACAGTTGGCAACATAGTTTCCTTTACTTGGGATCATATTTTCAGCTTATATAGAAAGAAGGTATGACAGAATCAATTAGGAGAATAAATGGCAGAAAGAAAGCAAGATCTTAAATATATGGTCTAAAAGGGGTCTAACACCAATATGAAAATGTATGGTCTAAAAGGGACCTAACACCAATATAAAGATGTATGGCCTAAAAGGGGTCTAATACCAATATAAAATGTATGGTCTAAAAGGGGCCTAACACCAATATAAAACGTATGGTCTAAAAGGGGTCTAACACCAATATAAAATGTATGGTCTAAAAGGGGCCTAACACCAATATAAAACAATGTATGGTCTAAAAGGGGTCTAACACCAATATAAAATGTCTGGTCTAAAAGGGGCCTAACACCAATATAAAAATGTCTGGTCTAAAAGGGGCCTAACACCAATATGAAAATGTATGGTCTAAAAGGGGCCTAACACCAATATGAAAATGTATGGTCTAAAAGGGGTCTAACACCAATATGAAATGTCTGATCTAAAAGGGGCCTAACACCAATATAAAAATGTCTGGTCTAAAAGGGGCCTAACATCAATATGAAAATGTATGGTCCAAAAGGGGCCTAACACCAATATGAAATGTATGGCCTAAAAAGGATCTAACACCAATATAAAATGTATGGTCTAAAAGGGGCCTAACACCAATATAAAAATGTATGGTCTAAAAGGGGTCTAACACCAATATAAAATGTATGGTCTAAAAGGGGCCTAACACCAATATAAGAATGTCTGGTCTAAAAGGGGTCTAACACCAATATAAAATGTATGGTCTAAAAAGGGGTCTAACACCAATATAAAATGTATAATCTAAAAGGGGTCTAACACCAATATAAAATGTATGGTCTAAAAGGGATCTAACACCAATATAAAAATGTATGGTCTAAAAGGGGCCTAACACCAATATAAAATGTCTGGTCTAAAAGGGGTCTAACACCAATATAAAATGTATGGTCTAAAAGGGGCCTAACACCAATATAAAATGTCTGGTCTAAAAGGAGACTAACACTAAAAGACCAAATGCAGTGAAAGCCATGGCAAATTCCAGTTTTTAAGATCCACTATATCAGATTATTGAGAAGTTAAGTAATTAGTTTTTGAATTGTTTTGGAACTGAGAGAGAGAGAGAATTAAAAAGGGAAACTTTAGTTGGAGAGAAAGGTAAGGTTTGTTAGAATTTCAAAATAAATACAAAAACAGTAACAGTATGCAAACAAAATTGAACAGCAGGATTTGGTAATGAATTTATCAACAATCTGATAAAGACAACCAAACATACTTTCAGGTGGATGTATTCAAATTATGGAAACATTTCAGAACTCCAGACAGAATTCTGACAATAAGCTATTTCTTAAACATAATTGGGATAGTTGATGATGAAAATTGCTCTTTTTGTAATTTCTGTTCAAGAAACTATACAACACTAATTTTGGCAATGTGATGGAGTAAATCAAGTTTAGAAAAAAAGTAATGATGATCATTTGCTTAAAAGATGAAACTATTAATATATTAGGCTTAAAGACAATGTTATTTTGAAAAATTAAGTTTAGACAAGAATAATGATATTTCACTTAATCATATTACAATTGTTACAAAATTTTGTATTTACATTTTTTTTAAAATATGGAAATATGAGTAGCAAGGGATTTGTGGAATTTATTAGACGCTGTTAATACTGAATAAATATGTCACTTGTATCCATGATAAGAAAACTGATTTTCATAATCAATGGCGAGAGACTGGAAACTGTTAATGTTGGATGAATGGATGGTTACATGTAATAGTGGTATCAACACTGACAATAATTATTTAATACGGATTTTATATATTACATGCAAAATATTTCTTCTGTTCTCTCAAGTCACAATATATCTTCCAAAAGATTTATTCTTTAAATTTTTCTTATTTGCTTTCTTTTTTCTACCTTTTAGTTCAATTCCAGAAAATGTTGCCAGTCTGCTAGTTGAATGATTTCCTTTTGTATCCAGAATATTATTTCAGCATATCTTTGAATATATAGCTATATGTGTGTTGTTAATTTGCAGATAATTAACAAGTTTTGTAAAGTTTCAAGTCTAAAGCCCAAACCTGCATCCTTAGCATTACTGTCTGGGATTTTGTTTTAAAAATTGATCTGTGCTCAGCAGTTTTTGAGAAGAATTAGTTGTCTTTTTTTAGTAACAGTGGCCAAGAATTAGTTGTCTTTTTTTCGTAACAGTGGCCAAGAATTAGTTGTCTATTTTTAGTAACAGTGGCCAAGAATTAGTTGTCTATTTTTAGTAACAGTGGCCATGTTTGAAGGCAGATCAGTATCACCCAATTAAGTCTGAAAGAACTTCTTGCCACAATGTTTTCTGCCAAATTTGGTCAAATTCTAATTCAGCATTTTTAAGGAGGTCTTTAAAGATTTTTTTAGCTTTTATTAATAATGGCTGTCATAGTTAATGGCAGGTGAGCATTATTTACACAAATCATAAAAAGTTTCATACCAGATTGCTTTCTGTCAAATCTGGTCAAATTTTGTTGTGTAGTTTATAAAAAGTTGCAAATATCATTTTTATAATAGATGATGCATAATGGATGATCGACCATATCATAAGCTCACTTGGTCATGTGAGTTAATAAAACTTAATAAAATTTAGAAATTAAAATTATCTGAATATTTATTTTTCTGAACACTGCAGGTTTTCATATTTATTTGTAAACTGAACAAGGAAACAAGACTCATGAAAAAACATGAAATTATATATTTGATAATGAGATACTGAAATGAATATCAGTCCAAGAAAAATGATACATGTACAACCACGGTGGTGATACCAGTTTTGAAACTACTTTCTTTATCCAATTATTAAGTATATCTGCTATTCTGTTTTTTTCTTTCCTTTCTCCACACCCCCCTAGATTAGAATGAATATATCTTAAAAATATTTCAACACTGCTGACCCTGTAGTATAGATTTATGTAATCAATAAAAAGGTGACCCTGTAGTATAAATTTATGCAATCAAAAAAATAGGCACTATCAAGAATGACTAAAAGGAACCTCAAACAAGATTCATGTGTTGATATTTTTTAATAATTAGTTTTCCACATGAATCATACAAATTGTCAGTGACTGAATATACATGACTTCTTGCTACTGATATTCTGTTCACACATATAAAACCTAATAACAAATGATAAACATTTTCAAGAAAAACACATTCCTAATCATGTCTGAAAACAATGGAGAGATTAGGCATTGTTTAGTGTAGATTGCAAACTGAAATTAACTGACAAATGAACTTAGGGTGCAAGGTCTCTTACTGAAAAAGACTGCAAGCCTGCCAACCCACAATAATTCACATCTGGATATAGAAATAAAAACTAGCAAAGAAAATCCAAACAAATAAATTAATAATCATTAAAATCTAATGTTATAATGAATATACACTCTGTTGGAGCATTCTGTCATGTTGCTATTGTACCCTCACCCCAGCAATGTTGTTCACTGTGTCAATCTGCACAAGAAATGTGTTAATGAAAATAAAAATTCTCTTTGTTTTTGCATGAAAAAGTTCATTAATTTCGCAAAATATACAATTTGATGCATTATATGTAGACAAAAGTTTGCAAAAAGTTGCTACCTTAAAATTATTGTACAAATTTGGAACTTATTTATATCACTGTAGTAATGTAGCCATTAATCTCACTGGCACAGAATGGAGGAACAAGTCCATGCAAATCAAAGGATTCTGGCCTAAAACAACATATAATTTTAAAAAATCTGTTTTTTTTAGTAGATATAAGGAAATATAAGTGCAAACATTTTGTATTGACATTCCTGCTTTCGCCACTCATGACAATACAATGTTTCCACTTCACTCATGAAGTATTTCCATATATCTATTCCAAAGACATACATATTGTCCATTTATTTGATACCATTCATTGAAGATGTAGATAACATGAACAAGAAATTAATTCTGAAGTCCATGTAAAATGACAATAATTTGAAATAAACAATAAAGTCCATGCAGAATGACAATAATTTGATAATAAACATTGCAGAGGATAGATACAATAACAGTAAACATCATGCATACAGTACTGTGGATGATTAAAAGAAAGAAGGATGTTTCAGCCCTAAAGATATACTTCCTAAAGTCATTGCATAGGGAAACATTAGACTAGATTAGATTAAATTGGATTACATCAGATTAGATTAGATTGGATTAGATTTGATTAGATTAGATTACATAGATAGATACATGTGTAGAAAAAGAGATAGAAAGGTGTTAAACATGCCTTAAAGGTCATCTGCAATCACTTATCTTAAATAGCCAGTTTTTCATGATCCTATAAACCAAATTAATGTAGGAATAAACTTTAGTGAGCAAGCACCTGCCTTCAAGCATGACTTTTCCCACTTTATGGAGGTGGCTGCTTAAGACAGGTTTGACTATATGTACTTCTACATTTATAAATAGAGTCCAATGTCATTTATTTCCACCAAGAATGGGAAAAATAAGTGATGACATATGTACATCACAAATTCTATACAAATTACAACCATGTCTTATAGTATACTAGATGGTGAGGCCCAAATGGGCCTTGTACAATTCTTTCAAATGATGGTAGAATGGTACATTTGTTGTTGGCTTTGTTTTATACATGCATATGTATTAGTAATATTAAACTGAAATAAAGTTCAACTTATTCCAGTTAAATATAAAACAATTTTCCCTAGAAACCCCATTTCCCCTCTTCATTGTTATACTACTTATGCTGAATGGTGTTTCCATGGTAACTACCAAAACTGTTTTAAATGGAAAATTCAAAGTGACAAAATGTTCATCTATGATGCTTGGCTGACATGCATTAAGTGCTACATAGCGGTCTTGGTATACTGCACTCAGTTCAGCAATACTCAGTAACATATTGTACTTACTTGACATGCATAAGGTGGTATATAGTGGTCTGTGTACAGTGCACTCTGTTCAACAGTACTCAGTGACATATTTTACTTGCTTGACATGCATAAGGTGATATGTAGTGATTTGTACAGTGCACTCCATTCAACAGTACTCAGTGACATATTGTACTTGCTTGACAAGCATGCATAAGGTGGTATATAGTGGTCTGTGTACAGTGCACTCAGTTCAACAGTACTCAGTGACATATTGTACTTGCTTGACATGCATAAGGTGGTATATAGTGGTGTGTGTACAGTGCACTCAGTTCGACAGTACTCAGTGACATAATATACTTACTATGCAAGTGATTGAACTGTAAAGTAAAGCAATAACAAGAGTACTGAGAATGGCAAAATTATACGCCAGCTCCATTCTTAAAGGTCACCGGATACTCTAACTTTTTCTTTATACATCATATTTGCATTACATGATTAAAAGTAGCTATACTCGCACAAATAGAATAAATAATTTATCAAGTGGAAAGAAGAAATAATGATTACTAGAAATAGAAGTATACAACGCTGTTACTTCCCCATAGCTACGATTTACCACATATATAGGATGCCAACTGGAAATGACTTACATTTATCCCCACAAGACAAAGTACATGCTACTTGTTCTCAAAAAATAAAACACTATAAGCTACGGATAGGGAATATTTAGAAGAAACTTAAAAAAACTAATTTACTGTTCAGCCTTATATTGATATGCGTGCACGATGCACTAGATTGTGTCGCTTTTAAAACTGTTCCATTCTTTCAATTTATTTTCAAATTCCCATTAATGCTGGTAAAAAGGAATCAATGCTGGCTTCCCTATGTCAGCCAACTTTGTTTAAAAAAAAAGAAATCGGCACACTTAAAAGAATCCAAAGGAACCAAAGTTGGCTTCCTTATGTCGGCCGACTTCATAAAAAAAAAAATCGGCACACTTAATAGAATCCAAAG
>JAECUM010004410.1:0-99900 GCA_016617855.1 Megalonaias nervosa | reverse complement strand
GCTTACGCCAAGAATAAGAACTATTAATGCATATTCAGTTGAAATAAGTCTATTATTATAACAAGAAGAATCTTTTAATAATTAATGTTCCTTTTAAAAGAAGATATTAAATGCTTTGAAGAATGTAGCTTTCTGACTGCGTACATTACTTATACTTTTCACAAAAAATTTATTCCCCCTCTGGAAAGGCCACCCATTTTATAAGGCCACTTTCCCAGTGCAGAAGGGGTGGCCATATAAGAGGGGGACTACCGTATTTAATTTGCATTGTGTGATTGATCTTTGTCCCTAATTAAGGGTAGGAGTTTGGGCCTATCTGACTAATGTCTTTTTTGTAAGCAACATATTACTTAAAAAAATTTTTGTCTATGATTGTAGATTATATATTTATTATTATTATTATTATTATTGTTATTATTATTATTATTATTATCATTATTATTATTTTTATTAGTATTATTATTTGTAGGCAAATATGTTTGGTGAGTTCAGGACATTGGTTTTGCCTTGGGAATTCCTGGTCTACCTGATATTGGCCATGTTCTTTACTAAACTTTTAGTAATAGACATATCTTACTGACGACTTAGAATGTTCCAGAAATGAACTTTTGACTCTCCTCCTGGTCATCTTATTATTCAAAGGTTTTTACATTAAGGTATTTCATTTTAGAATTACTCATTCCTATCTTAACATCTGAAGTGGAATCAGTCTTCTAGTTGTGTTCAGTCTTAATCGGAGAGGATTTATTTAAATTATTCATTGGAATTACAAAGTGCTCATTAATACTTTCCGTCTAAATCACTATTTTGCAAATATTGTGAATTCAATTAGGGTCATTTTTGGATTGAATTATTGTGATACATCAAGACTATTTGGTATTTAATTCATAATACTATAAGTTTTCTTTTAAAAAATTTTCACTTTTACATTCTAGGGAAATAAACTGTTTGTTGAATTTTACTCAACTTGTTGGTTTTCCCTCTTTTCTGTTACTTAATTATAGACCATAGAGTTGTAACACATGACAGATCATAACACTATATATTAATCAGAAATATGTGCATTAGGAATCCAGTGTTCCAGTCAGGTCTGAAAAAAGGGACCAGCTGGCACCCTTCTTTTTGACAAAGTGGACCAACTGTGTGATCATAACAAGCCAATTCCACAATTAAATGAGATATCACTTACATAGTCTAATTTGCATGTTATCTGCAAGAAAAACCAAATAAATTCCCTTCCCTATTTAAGGATTCTCCTCTGATGCATCCAACCATACTCAAGAGTGAGCCAAGTCCAAGTCAACAATTCTATGCCCCTTCAACATTATAGTAACCAGTCTTGACTAAGTTTCAGCTTTGTAATGATTTCTTGCGGGCAAGATAATGTTCCTCCTCCTTCAGCCATTTTGGAATCCAATTCCTTGTTGGAAGTTTCATTTTCTGTTGGACTTTTGCCTTGGCTCTTCTTGCCAGCTTGTTCACTAAATTCATCATGTTAGCAGTCATTTTTATCATGTTCATGATAGGAGTGTGACAATGGGTAAAGAAATCAATTATTTGTTGTTGCATGTCTATGACTTAGTAAATTTTTGTCACCTTTACAAACGATCAATAGTGCTACATCAAAGTAATACCATGTGACTGAAAGTATGTGCTTACAAAAAGTTCAAAGACTACAAATGTTTTTTGTAGTCAAAATTTTACCTCAATACATTACTTGAATTTGTTGCATAACTTTTTAATGAGACTATTACAATTTGGTCACCTACTGTGCTTAATCTTAACATCTCAACTAAGAAATATTACATTTTGCCATATATGAGATTAGGAGAAAGGGGAAAATATATGGTCCAAGCATATCAACCAGTGCAATCAGAAAAGATCACTCAATGGATTTTGCTCATTTTCATAAAAACAATCATTGAGCAAATCAGACATTAATGACTGGTTGGTACATATGTATTAAAGTTAAGAAAAGCACCTTGTTCATTTTTGGGGTGCTATTTTTGGTACATTACATCTTTTTTCTTGCAAGATCTGATTTCCATTTTGCACAAATCCCAAAGGGGCATGTTCTGGCTGAAACACTGAATCTGGCAACTGAAGGCAGGTGGTCTGTCAAGCAGTAGTGTTTCAAGACAGGTTTTACATTAATGACTCCCAGATGCCCATAACATCATTAATTACTGTTTTTATTAAATTATGAACAGGTAGCAAAATGTTTGGATAAGACAGTGGAGAAATACAAATTTCATAAATGAAATAAAGGATTTTTAAAAGTAAAAACAGCCAAGCCCCCAACCATTCTCACATTCTCAAGAACAAACAAAACACAACAAAAAAAAAAGATTCCACTGGTAGATGGATTACAACAACAGCACTTGAAAACATACCGATATTACACGAAGCAAATTCATCTGAATCCTGGTCTTGTCCTCTACAGTACATTTTGTATCTACTTAATGTTAAGGTTACAATTGTATGACAATAATAAATGGAAAAATTGACTATCAGTACTCCTAATAAAATACATCTGGAACCATATGATATTTTGACAATAAGTAATTACTTTAGTAACAGTGGCCATACTGGATGGCAGATTTGGGAAATTTGTATGAAATTAAAGGACTTAAATGCAATCAAGTACAAAAATCCTTATTTTATGTTCAAAAATTAAAACTTCATACAGAAGAATACATTTATGTTAAAATTGGAAACCAAACATAAAATGTCTGAGCTACTATGAAATATGCTGATGTTCTATACCTTTTAACAAGAGGACCAAGAAGGACTGAGATCACTCACCTGGCTGACATCTGTCCAATATCCAAATGTAACAGCAGATAGACAAAAAGTCTGGATCAGTAGGATGCTTTCTGTAGAAATTTCTTCCAACGTTATTGACTGAATATTATAAAAATATCTGTTTCAAGGTTTCTCCAGTTTTGTACATCTTCATCCATATTTCTTCATGACATGTCAACATCATTTGTCAAATACTGAAAGACCTCTGTGCTAGAATGCTTGCTGTCAGAGTTGGTAAAGTTCTGTGACATTTTTTGGAGGTTAAATTGATCATATTTTGGATATAAAAGCACATAAATAAGTGTCCTTGCTCTAGCATATATTAGACTTTGTTAAATCTCTGTATTTACTGGACATGACTACTAGTAATAAGGTTTTGACCAACACATACTCTGAGCAACAGGACATTGGTCACAGGATATCCCAAATATCATTATATCAAATGCCCTTGATTAGTTTATTCATTACACTGTCTAATGTGATCTGAAAGATGGCTGGAAATCTCACCCATTTCATCAACTTTGTCAAGTAGACAAAATACCTGACTTTTTTTTCTTCGTCCTCAAAATCTACCAAGTCCTGACTTTGTAGTGACTTGAAGAGGTAGGTGAGAAATCCAATGGAGTTAAGATTCTATAGATTCTTCCACCAATGCACTGAAACTAAATTCTGTCCTTTCCATGGAAGGATCAGCATGAATCATCAGACTGGGGTTTTCACCACCTTTGATGGAGGGCTGTTCTCATCTCACAATGATTCATATGTGCATATAACATAGCAAACCACATGGAATTAGTCATAGTACTGTCCTTGTTGTTGTTGTTGAGCTGATGTTTTATGGCACAGCAACACAAGTAGGCTATTAAGCACAAAGTCAACTAGAGCAAAGTGCCTTGCACAAGGACACACTATAGTAGCCCACCCAGGAAAGTCATGTCGGATTCTAACCTGAACCCTTTCAGTTACAAGAACAGCATGCTAATCACTGAACCAATGCCCCTCTTGTTAGCACTGTCCTTAGAAGTTGGAAAGAATTTCCCAAGCAGATAAACAATGTCAGTCCTATCATCTGGAGGTCAGGCAACTAATACAATAAAACCTCTCTTGAAAGACCAACCCTTCTGCCAAAAAATTTTGGTCTCTCAAGACAGCTGGTCTCTCATAACAGGTCATACCACAAAATAATCAATAAATCTGTGCATTGAGAATATGGTCTTTCTACACAGGTGGTCTCACATAGCAGTGGTCTTTCAAGACAGGTTTTACTGTAATGCATGTTCTGCCTGGTAAGAAGGCAGGAAAGAAAGTTTTAAGGAAAACCCGAGGGATAGCTGGATGATGGGATGAAAGGAAGGCTTGGTGGTTGGCTGCAAGGCAGGTTGGCTGGTGATATCGACAGACTGGTTTGGTTCGACTGAAAGAGAATGCTTCTTGTTTCTTCTACCAGCCATAGCCTTGGCAATGAAAAAGCATGAGAAATAACTTATTGATGCCCCTGAGAGGGATTCAAATGGTGTCTTGTTCAACCACTTTAGAACCTATGTTAGGTTCCATTTTGGACTGGGAGCTAGAAATTTTGATCTGGAGAAATTGAAGTTGACCAGAAGGTCAAAGATCCTTGTGCTTGGACCCATTCTCAGATGCCTGAACATCTCTAAAGTCATGGAACAGTAGCCTTTAATGGTGAGGATAGCTAGCTACCTCTGATCACACAGAGATGGAATGTAGCTATCTGTGGTACCAATGCTTTACATGGGTTAACATGATTTTGCTCACACCAGTGGGAGAAAACTCTCCATTTGCCTTCATAAGCTTCAAGTTGGTGGGTCTTTCAGCCTGAGCAACCCTGTCCATCACTTGCTCTGCAGGCTTGGTTGATATGAGCCATGTAGGTTCAGATGGGAACTTATGTTTTTTGATGTTTGAGCAAGCAACGAGAAGGACAGATTTCCTTCGAATCTTTGCTGCTAGATTCAGATTATCATGGAGCAATCAAGACCAGTCAGCATTGTTATTCCCTCAGTTTCTGCCATACTCTGAGAATCCATACTTTGGTAAGGAGCATAAGTAATGAGATCTTTCCAGTCCAGAAAGTGTTGATGGTTTATGCTGTGGGATTTGATAGAGATGAGACAAAGATCCATGCCAAGAAGTTGGGACTAGGTACACCATAAACTAAGATGAATGTACCTAGTCAGAGAAGAAATGGTTGCCTAGTAAGGATGCACCAGTATTGGGATTGAGTTGATCTAGTGCTGACTAGAGTCCATAGCTGTAGGCATGTACTGGCTATGCCAGGCAGGATCATCATAGCCAGTACTCATCTCAGTGGACAGTATAAAATTCAAAGCTGTGACAGATGAAGTCTGGGGATCAAGTCAGGTATTGGCTATCCTAGGAAAGATATGCAGAACCAGTACTGGGAAGTTCTGTGTTTGACCCAGTTAGGCTTCTGTACCATGCTACTACTGGTATTAAAGATTGCACTATATGATGCAAGTCTGACTGCATCACCAGTGCGAAAGTGGAACTGAAGCTGTGTGACAGGCCCATGATCTTCTGCCTTTAGATATTCTGTCAAGCAAAAGCTGTCTACCAAGCTGGCATCAGCTACAATGCAATAGTGTCCGAGTCTGTAACTGTTCATTTCTTAGCTTGCTCATTGGCCAAAGGGAATTTCTTCTGCAGAGAGTCAACCATTTCTATTCTGTTCACAGAGTACAACCAGATCACATGTGGTCCAAATTGCACCCCAAGCAATTGATACATGTGGGCTGATTATCCTCTGCCAGTTAAACTGCTCACACTCAGAGTACTTTGCTCTGCCCACTGCATCCATAATTAGAGATAGCAAAACCAAGGCATAAACAGTTGAAAAATAGTCAAGCTACCTGTGCAAGGGATGCTAACACCAATGCAAGAGTCCAGAAAAATTAACAAAGAGTCCTATATTCTGATCTGTTCATGAAGTCCATTATGAATTAAGGCTAAATGATTGGCCAGGTTAACAAGAAAATGGATCAGTACTTAAATGTTTTCTAAGTACTCATGGCACATATGCAGACAATTAAGATGGTGCTGATGTAATCACTGCATGATGAAGATGTGTGTGTGATTGATTTGGACTTTTAATGCAGCTTTAAGAATTTTACTGTCATATCACTATGATGTCTGCAGTGTGGCAGTTTAAAGTGATGTCTAAAACTGGGGCATCATGCCGCAGACATGCAGCATGATGTCCCACCAAGTCACATTATCCTGACACCAGGCCAACCAGTCCTAAAACTAACCTCTTAATGCCGAGTGCCTAGCGAGGCAGCTGTTAGCACCATTTTTTATAAGTCTTTGGTATGATTTGGCCGGGGTTCAAACCCACAAACTCCCGCATCCAGGGCAGATGCTCTAACCACTTAGGCCACCAGAGCAGTCTGTGTGATGAAGATAGGAAATGAGTAATAATTAATTCATCAGAAATTAAAGTGGAGCACAAAAAAATGTAGAAAACAGATACAGTATATTTCCCTGTGGTGAAAAAACTTCAATATTTTGCTCCAACACTAGAAAATCAGGTAAATCAGTAGAATTTACAAGGCCCTCATAAGAAGTGTACATATCAGCATGAATGGAAGTAACAACTGACGACTATAGGGTATCTATTACCAATCCTATATCCAAGAAAAGAGTACTCTTGCTGACTTCCTTTTTTGGGGCAAAAAGATCAGAATTTACTACCACTGTTAATAACCAAGCCAAAGATGGTTCCAGCATCTTTTCAAGCTTTGGGAGGGCTGAATCTGTGAGCTAGTGGATATATTCCCAATATATCATGATCAGATAATATAGGTAAAGAAGAAACAGACATCCTTGCCAGAATGAACAACCAATGAAGGACATGTATTTAAATCTTTGTGTATGCTTCCTTTATGGAAATGTTTCCTTTGTTTATAGATGCCCATAAGGCACTTAAGGCAATTTCCCTTTTTTATATTTCAATTGTGGACTAATAGTGGACAAGGATACAAGGTCCAATGAGTTCCAGACAGTTGGAGACATAATCCTGGACTTTGGCTGTCAAGTAAGCACACTTCAGTGATATCACCAGAATCGAGGTCAACAGAGGCCACCATCTCTCTCCTCTGTAGTCCCACATCACTTTACACAACAACCTAAAAATAGAGGGATTTAAAGTGTATTGTCATGAAGTGCATAACATGTAGTTTTTGTGAGGGTTAAAACTAATGGCACTTATGTAATTTTTACTTGTCACAACTGCATTGCATACCTCTTCTAGGAAGAAAGTCCCTTTTCCAACTTCATAATTCCATCCTCTCATTAGATGGAAAGTTTTAGAAACCTAGAACCGAAAGAACACAGATCCAGTCTGATTCCCATGTCATAGTTCCATGAGGAATACATTTCCTCTTTGACACAGATTATTTATAGGATATCAGAGCAGGGTGGGTGGACAGAATATGCAATAGTGACATGTAAAAAACCCAACAAAACATTTCTTTTATTAATAGCAGTAACACATTACCTACTGCTTTTGCTCTGCTGAATTTGCAGGTTTTTGAATGAGGTTGATGGCCTCAAGAAACTGGTGGAAGAAACTAATGTTCAATAATTCATTATAATTATGTATGAAAATCAACAATACATGAAACATTGTACACGTTTTTGTACAAAAATCCATACTTTGATCCCCTTGGTGACAAATGAAACATTATTACTATTTCTGTTTAAATTCTAAACATTGATCAGCCATAGTGATAAATCCATATATCAATCATATTTGTTTATATAACAGGCATGGTGAACCCACAGCTCACGGGTCACATGCAGCAAAGTCCTTCACACTGTGTGACCCATGGTCATGAGGGCAGTCTTTTTGAAAATATGCATTTTAATTATATGCATAATTAGTCATAAGGAACTGTTTCTGATCATGCGGCCCATAACCTTGAGCAAAGAAGGTTGGATGCCCAAGGTTTATAAATTCCGTATGTTAATTCTTGTATGGTTACTCACTGAAGTTGCATGTTCTGATTAGTGCCAGTTAGGAATGATATCATTTCTTTATATCAGTTGTTTAACTTGGTGCATATCATTTTGTTAAATCCATTGTTGGACTTTATGTGCAAAGCATGGCATCAGAGTCATTCATTTTCAATTACAAGGTAAACATCGTATTCATGAAATTGCTTTCAATATCTTCCCTAAATCTAACCACACCCCAGCTTCATCCTGTTACACTATTTCTGTTCTGATAACCCCCTTTCACAATCAATTGTGTCCAAGGAAAAGACAAAATTTGTTTTTCATGGGTCTATGATGTGGATGTTAAACTGGGTCTGTGTTCTATCTGTTCTAGGTTTCAAGGACTTCCCTCTTTTGGCACGACGGAATTATGACCTTGGACAAGGGGAGGTAAGCAAGGCAACAGTAACAGATGTCTTTCTGCTACTAAAAGGTACTTTGAGTCAGGCCATAAAAGTGGTGTGTGAAAAACATAAAAACTGATAAAGAAAATAAAATTATAAATTGAGCATATTCTGAAAGGGGATATTTAAAGAATATTGTAAAGAAATTGAATTCCATTTTATGCCATTACCGTGAACATAAAATTAATTCCTTTCCTTCATATGTCTTTGAACTTTTCTTCATCTACAATGTGCTTTAAAATTCAGAAGTAATGAAATTAATTTTCAATGTATGCAATTTTTATGGGTAATCTGACCAACTCAGATCATCATTAAATAAAAAATCTAACAGATCTAATGAATTTTTCTTATGTCCTAAAGTAGTTATTTGTTATTTTGGCTTATTTAAGATACTGGCTACATGTGATGTTTTGTAGAATTATACAGTCCCAGTCATGACTGGTTTTCAAAACCTCCACTCTTTATTTAGTGGATGGTACAGTGTATATATCACAAATGGATACAGACACAGAGAAAGTCCTTCGTATTAGCTTTATTTCAGGTAAAAAACCTCAAGTTCTCTCTTCTATAATGAATTTAAAATCTAAACAGATGTGTGGTACAGAAACTGTAAGGTTATAATATTCTTGCAAAAGTGCATCAAAATTTTCAAACACTTGACTGTATTGATTCCAGAACAAATTTATCATTTGACAGTGTACCAGATATACTGTACTAAATTCTCTGACAGGACTTTGTGGAAACAAAAACCTTAAAGATTTTTGCTACAACATAACAAGCATGCTTTCTAGATTTTTAAATGAATTTGTTACAGAAAAGAAGCTATATTTCTTTGATAATCTATCTTCTTTGATAATAGTTACCTGATCTTAGTCTTTTAAAAGAACATCCATTACATCAAAATGAAGCCCTCCCAACTGAAGAAAGACATTAACCACATCTTTGCACTTGTTTTTACAATAAAAGTACTAAAACATTATCTACTGCTGAGATATAATTCAGATGATAGTGGTTTCCCCTTCGTTAGAAGGCTTTGCACCCAATCCCATCAGTTGTTAGTTACTAATGGGATAGAAATGCATGTTCTCCTAGGCGTGTAACTGCAGAGAGGGCTTGAGAGGGAGAGAAAGTATTATGATCAAGTAATGTCAAAGAAACGTGTTTCACTCCAAAAACTGGATTATTCTTCAAATGCACTACTTAATCATAATACATTAGAAGAATAGGTAGGAGGTGAGTAAGATGCATCCCATTACCCTGGATCTGGCCCTGGTTCCATTCTTGTAATGTTTGTGCATGCACTTCAAGTCTCGCATGGAAGTACAGATCAATGAATGCACATGGTCCTGAGAAAAATCCTGAGGAAGAGTAACTGATTTCATGATGAAGCTGCAGAGTGACCTGGAAAGGCAACCTGTTGCACTGAAGATATACATCCCAATTAAGCTCTTTTAAGATTGTAGTTGGACAATGTTGTATAAAACCTATATCCCATGGCTTGAATGATGATGGTCTGGGAATAGTTTCACTTGAAGGCTATGATAGTGGTGACTGATCTCATGAGCTGATATATGTACAAGAAAATCAACTCTCCTTGGGTGAATTCTTTCTTGGCTAAATAGATAACCCAATGGCTCTAGGATCAAAATGACTGGGCAGAAATATTTCCATTCCTTCTTTGAGTTGTAAGAACAAGCAAGATCGTACTGTTCGGATAGGCTGAGTAAGTTTCAGGTACCAGTTGAATACATCAACAAAGACCTGAAGTCTGAAGGATCCAAAGAAGACAATGGTTTCAAGATGAAAGACTGATTCCCATGAGCAGAAACCTGTTCTTAAAAGAGAATCCAGAAACTATCATGAGACAAACTGAATCATCATGGTGAACTGCAGAGAATTAATGTCAAGTGCTTTGGCATGAATTTTAATGATTCTGCCTGATAGTGCCAGACTGTCTAGCATGTAAACCTTTTGCAAATGATGAGTCAGGAAGACTATAGACTGTGGTAAAAAAGGGTGCCTTGTTCAACCACATCAGAACCCACAAAAAGTTCCATTTCATACAAAAGGCCAGTGGCAACACTGAGGGAAAACTACAGTTTCTCTAACAGGTTTCAAAGCGGTGGGCCATCATGCCTAAGCAAATACATCCACCACTTGCTCTGAGAATGGTTTGATATGAGCCAGCCATGCAGGTTAAGCATTTATAAATTCAGATGTAAAACTTGCATGCACAGTAATTTCATCAGACAAGAAAAAGGCAGGATTGTCCTGGGAATCTCCACTGCTAGATTTAGGAGGTCACTGATCAATTATATTTTGCACTTCAACAAAATTAATCAGCATTAATCTGCCTTCTGTTTCCCTCAGTTTCTGAATGACCTTGGGGACTTGGGTAAAGACATATGCACTGAGATCAGATCAGACAACGGGTATCAACTGACTAGGCTTTCAGGTCTAAGAGTATGAAGGCAAGAGTTGGGAGCCTGCTGTTCTGCCTTGTCAGATAAAAGGTCCACTATGGGTCAGCACCCTCCTATGGGCTCAGATTTTACTAAAGACTGGGCAGAGAACAAACCAATCTAGCCTCATAAGGGTGGGATGAAATTAAATCTATATTTGTTGACAATAACATCACAAATCCAAAGTAAGAAGGCCAAGATCTGTGGGCTAATTCCCACTGACTTTAGAGGTAAGTAATGATAGCAAAGGTGTCAAAAGAAATTAGAATGCCCTTTCCATGTTGTGTCTCCTGCCACAATTGAAAGGAGTTCACTGTGGTTTTTATCTATTAGCAACTGGTGTTGATGGACTGCTCATGAAGGGACCAAATCCAACTCAGTAGGAAGGAGGTCTGTAGATGGGCACCCAAGCCAGTCATGCAGGCATCTATGTGAATCAAGACTTCCAATGGCTAGTAATAAAACAGAATGCCTACCATAAGCTGTGAAAGGAACCCCTACTTGTTGAGATGGAGCTGCATGTAGTCAAAAGATTCTGTTATGCTGCCAGGAATTGGATGGAGACAGGAAGCTCCTCCCATGGCTTCTAAAATAGGGAGGGGGTCAGGAAAATTACAGGGTGGCAAAAATCTTATGAATCACACCTGAAAATGCAACATTCCTTTCTTCCCCTTCCATGTATCCAGTGCTCTGTCAAAATTAAAATCTCCACGTAAACCA
This sequence comes from Megalonaias nervosa, assembly GCA_016617855.1. Taxonomy (NCBI): domain Eukaryota; kingdom Metazoa; phylum Mollusca; class Bivalvia; order Unionida; family Unionidae; genus Megalonaias; species Megalonaias nervosa. The sequence continues at coordinate 88,472 of JAECUM010004410.1, read as the reverse complement.
TGCTGTAACAGTATTAACATTATTCTGCTGACATTTTCAAAAGTTAATCTGTTTCTGATTGCAGTGTGAATGTTTTTCTTTACAGAGAAATACCTTTCACGACCTGAGGTCTGGACAGCCATGTGCATGGCCAACTTTGCTAGCTTTAAAAGTTTAGGAAATAGATCTGTATGGTTGCTATACAAAAACCTCCTCCACTCAAAAGTATCGTCTAAAGGATACTATCGTTTCAAAACAATGTTTTATGTCAGTGTGAACTCTGCAAAACAAGCATTCCCACTAAATTAATGATTTACTAGTTGCTTGATCTCTACACTCTGTTTGTCACTTCCATGGTGCTGTATCATGACTTTGAGCCCAATAAACATCATAGTTAGATTAGTCATCCTTTGAAAGGAACAACATGTTGTACCATCATCAAGGTAAGCTTGGTCATACTTTGAAAGGAACAACAGACTTCTACCATCAGCACCAAATATGGCTTGGTCATCATTTCAAAGGAATGAATTGTAATGTATCTAAAGAAATTAACAAAATATACATCTCAAATTGAGCCAATATTGTGGGATTTTCTGTGTCAGCATTCATTTTCCCTGATATACACTACACCCATCTGTATAGGGTAAGGACCATTCAAAGCATAAAACTCTTCAAAGATGACTATATCAAATTTAAGATATGTTCTATTTTTTATTCTTCCTTTTTTTTTTGTTCCACATATTTGCTTCTTTCACAGGTCTGATATATGTACATGGTACTTTGATCATGTCAAGTTCTAATGACTGTGATTAACTTGTAATGTCATAAGACCTGTTATGGTCTTCATGAAAAAGATGGCTTGCAAAAAGTGGATTATGCAAAATTACTAATGCACACAGAACTGGTTTGGAGAGCTGTCATCAAGAAATGGGCAATGATATAAGAAACAACCATCCACTGACATTCTGTACCTTTATAGAATCCAAAAGTTTGTACAGGAGAACTTCGATTATCCATCACCCTATTAACCGTCAGTCTCTGTTAACCAGCAGGGCATTGTACGTCAAAATATTAAAAGCAGGTACATGTACATATGTAGATATTATGATTTTTTTGATGACCCAGTCTACTGCATAATAATTTTAATCTACATATTCTATTATCCATCTATTCTCATATCCATCATGGTCTTGGTCCTGCACCCTGATGGATAATCGAAGTTCTACTTTATGTGGATAATTTAATGTCCAACTATTTCTGGAAGATTTTCCCCAGAAATAATTCAGTTATGTACAGTTATGTGCTCTTATTTCAATGCTTTTGCTGGAGTCAAATCTTATTTATATAGTGAACTACATGTATTAGAGTGCATCAAATGAAGCCAAGCAGGCTTTTTATTCAGCCTGTGTTGATCTAATAAAAATAACAGATCTCGAGCAACCAAAAGATAGCCTTATATCAATATTCATTGTGATGAATACTTAGCACTTTAAGTGTCCCCTTTTAGGCTATTCCCTACATCTTAATAAATATAACAGACATTAATCCATATAACTAGGTATGTTAACATCTTATATTTTGAAGGCTTCTCAAAGAGGTTCCTGCAGAACTACACAGTCAAAGCTGTTATACAGTTTCTAGGAATTTTTAAAATGACATCAAACATATAGACTTACCATTATTCCATGGTACAAAAAAAATTTTTTAATTGAAATAATAGATATTGCAAAGGACTGTTGCTGGTACTCACATCAGTGATCTCTGATAATCTTTACCATGATAGTATTCCTCTCCCATCTGGACCACTAGAAGAAAAACAAAGCAGAATTTTACAAATTTACTATTATTTATAAATTTGACATGACCAGATCAACTGCAATTGCTTGCCGTTGCAAATGCCCTAGATTTTTAATGCATATTCCTATCCCCCTCCCCACCCCATGGTACTCACCCAGCCCCCCCCCCGACAGTGACCCAGGGATCATATGCAAATTTGTCATGTATGACTCATCCTCCAACTGTGACTGCATTTATACAGTTTGATCAGAAAGTATTTTAAAATGTCATGGATGTTGAAATTTTGCACAACAGACCTTCAACCCTCTCCCAGGATCCTCTGAGGTGGTATTTAAGAATGACAACTCTTTGGAAGATCGTTATTCCAAGGGAAACAACTCTACAAAGTTTAGGGAATTTCCACAAAGTGGTTTAGACGATGTGACTAAGGGCCTGTGTTGATCTAACAAATATACAAGATCTTGAGCAACCAAGCCACCAGACGAGATGGAAGGTTTCATAACATCCACTGCTAAAATGTGTGGGGATAATAACCAAGAGCAAATCAAAGGGGTATGTCAAACTGATCTTATTTTAAACAACTAACCCATCCAACAGTAGCAGCCTTGATAAATTTCTACTGCACTAAATGTCTGCATAAAAAGATTTGATAAATAAGTGGCCAGAACACAAACTTCTGTGCCTTGTAAAAACTATTTTATGAGGAATTCTGAAGAAATTTAGTATTATTTATATGGAATCCTTAAGTTAAATTCTCACTGCTTCAGTCTGATTCTGCCATCTTCAGTGTACAGCTTAACTTGATTTTTCCAAGAAAATAGTATGTATCCCAAAAGCATTTTGTTCTTGTTTAAACCTTTTAACATCACTCAAATATGAAAAGAAACCATTCCGACTTGTGAAACTTACTCAGGTATCTCTTCATTCGTGGTGACTTGTATTTCTTGAACTGAGCAACAGCACTGCTAAGCTGTGGAATAATGATGGCCTAAGGAGAGAGGAAAATAATAAAATGATTTTCCAGAAAATCTTTTTGTGAGTGTGTGTATGTGTGTTATAGTCTTCCCACATGGAACCCAGACAACAGACAAATTATCCCAATATAACTGTTACAAATTGGAACAACAGGTCCTCATTTTGATTTCTCAACTTTTCTGTACAAGTGCTTCCGAACTTAATTCAGATCTGGACAAATGTATACATTTTCCCCATATTCTTTATTTGATGAAGATGACAAGGACAAATACAAAGACATCAATGGCAATAAAACTGATGATTAAAATACATGGCTACTTTTGCAACTGCTGATGCAATTATTATTGCTTTTGTTATTACTGTTGTTGTGTTATCAATGATGATGATGATGATGATGATGATGATAATGATGAACTTTTCTATCTGAGGATTGGTTAGGCTACACAGAGTTTGATAGAGTAATAATACTTCATCAACAAAACTATAGGATACCTGAAAGGAAAGGAACATGTGGTCTACAATTTTATTAATGCCTTGTATTGATGAACTGTACTCCTAATGTTGTCTTATAGGCATGGTGACCAAATACAACAGTACCATAGCCTTCCCTCATCAGACTACACTAACAACATCCTACATGTTTTTCTCAATAAAACAAACATTACCTGTATTTCACTTTTCAAAATCAGCTTTCAGTACTTTTTTTCAATATTAAACACGAAAATCAGTTTACTTCTTTAACTGAAAGAAACAAGTATCTAAATCATCCTATGGCAAATGGCTTGCTGTGTAGGCCATTTCTAAAACTAACCCGATTTGAGCAGAGGTCCTTGCCTTTTTGAACCAATTCTTGTTATTCACCTTTATGGCAATATAATACATTTATTGAGTAATTTCTTCTATTTCAGAACACTGATTTCCTCTCCATTTTTAAACTGAATATCTTTGTAGTGATAATCATTTCAAGATGCATCATTATTCAAGAAATGACACTGCAACTTGCAATAATGCTGTGCAAATTTTCCCAAACAGGAGGACCTCAGAACAATGTTAAACTGATGCTATCCATGAAATATATGCAATTGTTAAACATAATTGTTGCTCGTTTAATTCTCAAATAGCATTTATTCCTTCAGCTGTCTAAATGTACATGTGATTATAAAAATAGTCTATAACTACCTAGCCATATTAGCTTCCTACTGTGCACAAATGAACTCTGTAAATGTTTCCCTATGCAAAGCAATGTAAATAGGATGGACTGATTATTAAGGTCCATCTTTTTAATAAAGGCATTCATATATTGATGCTGTTTCTTCAACTTACTTTCAACAGTGACAAAAAGGCTAAGACAAAAAAGAATTAATTAATTTAAACTTAAACATTTAAACTTTTTGAGAACCCTAACTAGTTGTGAAAAATAAATTGGAAAAGTTCCCAAGGGAGAAGACAATAATAGATTTTGTACATCACATTACCCAACTGACAAACTTACCTGTTTGGTTTTTATACTTTGTTGTCTTTCTGTAAATTTTACAGCATGTATGTTTCCATGACAACTGCATATATGCAAAGGGACATAACTAAGTCAAATATACAGTATAGCAAAGTGGCAAGTTTACTTACAGAATGGTCAACTCTTAACTCCAAATTTTGCAGCTCTGCAATACCTTCCTTTTCTTTTACAGGATCTGGAGGGTCAATACCTATCACAGGAAGATTAAAGAACCATTTAATAGTTAAAGTATACAGCAAATACATAAGTGTGTACAATATGCAAGTATTCAAATGGCTTGCAACTCTTGACAATTTTAAAATAAGCCTGTCTGTAAATATGGTGACATAGTACAGTATATACAACACAGTTGCTCTTTCTCTCAAACATAAGTGTGATAAAGTGCTCAAAAAGTGGAGTTTTCTCCAAAACCAGATGATATGGTCTAGATGTCAAAAGGTTAGGTTTTTAGGTTTCACCTATTTAATAAAATAGGGTAGACAGATCATTTAGTACATCATGTCTTGTTTTAGACGATGCTTACTTTGATGGTTAGGTCTCCAGTATCTTTGACCATAGAAGTCAAGTGCCTTCATTTTCTCTAAATTATCTGTCTCATCAGTCTTGAAACTTGGCTGTCAAGAGAAATGCGTGAAGTAAAAATTGATTTTAACTAAATATTTCTATGGTTTCATTAGGAAATTAATAGAAAAGCAATCCCTAAGTGTGGTGGTTTAATTATAGTATAATTAACAGTGCTTTAAAACTGTGGCTCTTGCTGGATATTGTATCCCAAAAATTAACATGGCAGCTATATACGTGTGAAATTAAATATATAAAAATATTCAAAGTAGATATGACAAGCAAAAGAAAAGACTGATGTAACAATTTATAAAATCTACCAACTCATATTAATATTCACAAATCTAAAGGTTCTATTCATCTTCATTTTCATTAAATTTGATGTATATTTAAATTTATAAAATGTTGTTTTAAAGTTGTTACATGTATTTCAATTCACCACATTATAATTCCATATTTTTTTTTAAAGAAGAGCTTGAAAATCTCTGTAATTCCTTAATGTGTTTTTTCATCCATATATACTGAAAAATATCTGATATTTCTGTACAATTTATTCTGACATCATCTTTAAGCCAATAACTTTTAAAGAAACTTTCATCAATAAACCGCTGCGAAAAACTAAAGTTTACTGACCTTGCAGAAGCCTCTGCAAAGCTGTTTTCGGGCGATCGCATGGTTGGCAGCCTGCTGATAATAGAAGCCAGGGTGCTGAGTCTGGATAGCTGTCAGCCCAAGTTTAATAGCCTCATCGAACAGGTCTCCAAACAACTGGAATCTGGTTATAAATAGAAGTATTCACAGTACTGTGGGTCTGGTTTGTTAAAATTCTACAGAAATGATCCTTTCATTTGTTTTAAAGTGTAATACACACATTTCTGTTTAAATATATTTCCAACTGTTTCATATCTGACAACCCCATATTCACTGTTTGTATGAAATTTTTTCTATCATGCAATTTGTGAATTAATGCATGTAAAAATGTTACCTGCACTTAAGTTGGAAGATGCATATATTACATGTGTGCGGCAGTGACACTATATTGGAATGCTAGCTGATTTGCACATTCCAGATCAGGTCATTCTTGTAGCTTATGATGAGATTTTACTGTATGAGAATGGAGATCATAAAATGACCAGAAATCCCAGGAAAATTAATGAAACTGAGAAGACTAATGCTATGCCCATTTACAGATTAGATTACATAGATATAAATTGTTTTGTTTATTTTTAAAAGAAAACAAAAAGAACTGTATTTTAAGAAACACATAATAGACCCCTCAGCATATCAGAATGCATAATCCCGTGACTCTGCGGCCTCTACTAGGGCCTTAAACCAAGGGCAAAGGATGTAAGGGAAGCATATGATGTTATATATTTGAAGCTGCATGTAAATTGTATGCCAAGAAAAGTGTGACTGAAATACTATACTTTCTGATCCTGTTGATGACATAATCCAAGAGCAGGAGTGATACAAAGTGATATATACGAATGTGATAGGTTACAGTCCAAGCATGCATCAAACAGAAAGAAAGGAAAGTATGGGATCATATTCAGTGAAATGTGTGAGTGAATGTGAAAGCAAGGTTCCATAACTCCAAAAACTTCTTTCCAAAATTCTGTGAACTCCGATTTTACCAGGGTTTTCCTGATGTGAAGCCTCATACTAAAGTTATTCTCAATCCATGAATGTTGTAAAAGATTTCAAATAGAAATTAAATTTAAGGGCAAAGGACCGAAGCAAACATGGGCCAATACAGAATAAAATTTTCAAGGAGAAATGAATATCAAACTTGACCAATGCATTTTTTTCAGGCAAACCCTCATACCAAACTTGATTTAAATTCACTAGATCCTTCAAAAGTTGTTGAGTGGAAACAAAATTGAAAAGCAAAGTGCCAAGTCTAACAAGGACCATAACTCCAAAAATGTTTGTTAGAAAATGGCAAAAACTGAATTTGATCAAGGTCTTCCTAATATAAACCCCCAATTTTCTGCAATGTCTTATGGGTATGTACTAGATTTCTTTGCTGCAACATGATTCACTGTTATGCAGAGTGAACTTGTAAAAATATATCACAAAACAGGAAGGGTGTATCTATTAGACTGTGATGAAATGGACATTAGCCTTATAGCCTTATAAAATGACTATTTTCAAAATAATGAAATAAGAAAGTGACATATTCTTATTACAGTACTTATGCATTATAATGCTGTCCATGGGAGCCATAGGGTATACTACCTTATAATGAAATACATGATATTTTTACTACCATTCAATGAAATGGGATCCATAACCATACCCACATTACAACAGGAACTGTGTTATAATGAAGTACTTTATGGTGCGGGAGTACTGTGTTTATGATTCACATGATTAATATGCCTTGACAATTCTCTCAACCCATTTCATATTCCAATGAGCGCAAAAATGCTATGTATACTCGTGTTCAGAGCCAACTGCAAACTGCACAGACCCAGCTCTACCATCATATAATGCACTGACAGCTTGGGTCTATGCAGTTAGGAATATTCAATAGAACAAACAATGTAAACCCTGATGTACTAGCACATTATGCGATGGTAGATCAGGGTGTATGTTGCTTGCAATTGAAATTAACTTACACACAAGCATATACACTATAATTTTTCTCACATGAAGTGTATTCACAAAGAAGACCTTTGATCATTTCTTATTACCAAGTAAAGCAACCATATATTTTCACTTTAAAAATTAATTAGTAATGGTCATGTAATAAAATGATTACATAATAAAAAGAAATGGGTTGCCTTGACATGATTTAATTTACAAGTCAAACCTTCGCATTGCAAACTCAAATAAAATATGACAAAGAAGCCCCAAAAGAACTTTACTAACAAAATGTTCTGAAATAACAAAACAATCTTTTCTTGAATTCAGATCTGCCACTTACTGTTTAGACATCCAAGCACTGTGTTCAAAGGCCAGCTCTGCTATTCCCACTTTACTTTTAAAGAAATCAATATGTTTCCGGAACTGGGCAATACCATCAAGTGGTGCATTGTGCAAAAAGGACATCCGGCATAGCTGAAACAAGAGAATATCCACAATAAAAGATAAAAATATACTTTTGTTTAAATGGTCATTTTCATCTAAATTTATGAAGTGAGTGACATTTTTCTGTCTTCTCCATCTTTTCAGTGATTTAAGGATCAAGATTAATCAGTTCCAACACACTTCCATCCCATTTCCCTAATTGAACCAATAATATTATGACCACAATTGTAAATCTTAATGGTTTGTAACTTTAAAATTAATGTTTATAAGTATGAAAAACTGTAGCAACATGCTCTGAAATCAATTTTTCTGCTAATGATCTTTTTACTGCCTACTATATAAATATGAAACTCTAGGAAAAGTGTGAAAACTGTAACTTTTTCAAACCAAAACCAAATATTACATCATAATAGAAGTTTTGAAATAAAAAACTATCAAGATATTAATGAATTTGTCCAATATTTCAACTGAAAATGTTGTACAATAATTTAATAAGCCTCTGACAAGCATTAGTCACCTAGTTTTGGGAACATTCTTGAGATTACAGTCTAATGCTGTTACCATGGCTACATGCCATTTTTCAGATTCAAGATTAAAAAGGTTTGAATATTTTCATTCAGGTTACAGTCTAATACGATTACATGGCTACATGAGATTCAAGATTAAAAGGTTTGAATATTTTCATTCAGGTTACAGTCTAATGCAATTACATGGCTACATGCCATTTTTCAAATTCAAGATTAAAAGGTTTGAATATTTTCATTCAGTATGAGGGGCACTATGTGCATTATAACAACTAACTGCAAAGCAGAAAATATTGGTTATGAAAGAACTTATTTTGCCATTACAAAATTTTACCCCATAACCCTATTATTCCATTACTTTGCCATTACAAAATTTTACCTCATAACCCTATTATACCATCAATTTGCCCAGGATAAATAGAAGGAAACAATCACTTCATCCAAAATTTAAAATCTAGCATGACCCCCAAATAGAGTTCTATTTATAAAAGCATAAAACTCACTGACTTTATTCCATACACTTGAGTAGTAATATGCTGTGTATGACTTCATGTCATCATTTGTGCTATCATGGCATGTCATCATTTGTGCTATCATGGCATGTCATCATTTGTGCTATCATAGCATGTCATCATTTGTGCTATCATAGCATGTCATCATTTGTACTATCATGGCATGTCAACAGTTGTGCTATCGTGGCATGTCATATATTGTGCTATCATAACATGTCATCATTTGTGCTATCATGGCATGTCATCATTTGTGCTATCATGGCATGTCATCATTTGTGCTATCATAACATGTCTTCATTTGTGCTATCATGGCATGTCTTCATTTGTGCTATCATGGCATGTCATCATTTGTGCTATCATGGCATGGCATGTCATCATTTGTGCTATCATGGCATGGCATGTCATCATTTGTGCTATCATGGCATGTCATCATTTGTGCTATCATGGCATGTCATCATTTGTGCTATCATGGCATGTCATCATTTGTGCTATCATGGCATGACATTATAGACATTGACAATAATGAGCAACTTCTGTTTTAGAAACTCACAATATCGATAAAGACCCATAAATTTATCATAATCAAAACTGTAAAATTTCAAAGTCTATGGATTCTGATGACTATAAAATGTATAAATTACCCACTTTTCAAGTCTGAATAGGATGAATAAACTGTTAAACAAATTTAAATTAAGACTGAAAAAGGTGTGATTTCGTTTCCTCCCAATTTTTAGCAGATCACAATGGGAAAGGCAAAAGAACAAAACAAATTTTTTTTGTACTCTATAGAATTCACTTTGTCTCCCTATCCAAACGGTAACTCTTGTTAATCCAATACACCGTGTGACACAAACAGTATGGATACAGTTTGGATGACACTGGCCAAGATTGTTCACTGCAGACATCTTCCAGGGTTTATTCAATATTACTGTTGTGAAAAAGTTTGTCCACACACTCTTTAATACATATGCATTTATTTCTACTTCAACTGCAACGTGGCTTCATCTGAAAATGAAGGTGTGCTAAAACAAGGTCAATATCACCTATATTTCATGGTTCAACTTTCCATCTATGGAGAACACATATTGCATGAAAAGGTAATAATGACATACTTTCCTTGATTCGGTCTACACTGCTTAAAAACATGTCCAGGCCTTTTTATTAGTTTTGCATTATTTACTAAGTCACAATACATATGACAATATTTGAATGGTGATACAATATGTACCATAATAAGTATACTACTGGCTGCAGGCAATACAATACATATTGCAATACAGGAGAGAGATCAGGATATGTATCAAGGAACAGACTTGTATCTTATCCATTTGTCCTTGTATGTACGGTCTTTGTTGCTGTGTTGGCATTGTAAGCATGTAGCAAGATTACTAAATATGTTTGGCAAAATTGGCATATGGTTTATTACTGACTGTACAATTCTTTGACCAATAAAATCCAAAATATTTCCAGATGGGAGTCTTATGTTTAAGATTTCATCACTGGTCGTAGCAAAACATTATGGCATAAAAAGTTAATTTTTCAGACTGACATTAAATCTGTAAGTTATCTTTAATACAAAAATTCATAATAAAAAATACAATGCATGTATTAGGGTTTAATGGAATGTTGGCACAATATTTGCAATACCATGCCGAAAAACAAACAGAAATGTTCAAAATAAGACGTGGCACAACTGTTACCAATAACAAACTAGGGAAAGTTGTACAATATTGTAACAGACACTGGCATTACATAGCAAGTATTCTTACCTAAAAGACATTACCTATATTGTCAAAAAATTACAATATACTATGATCATAGAAAAAGAAGCCTGTATGGAGAAAGTGATATGGGTTTATTTTATCTCCAGCTTCACAGCAATTTTTTTGCATATTTATTAATGCAAAATATTTCATCTTATAATCCATAACTACACATACAGCCTCTTATTAATTAGTAATTTCATGTCAGAACAAGACTGATTACACAATCAGGTAATATGGTGGGTAGTGATGACGGCAACATTATTAATATCATAATGAAGAAAGAATAAGAAAATGCTTCCAAGAAAAGCTGCTGTCTGCCAAAAAAGGAACTTATTGAATGGTTGTGCATTGCACTTTGCCACTTTTCTTTCCTGATTTTCAAGCTGGTAAAGTCAATGTTTTTCATTCTGCATGGTTGTACCACAGGTAAAATTTCACAAATAAATTTTACGAAAGTTAAACATTAATAGCTGCATTGTCTAGGGGCTCGTTTTGGCTATATAAAAAAAAAAATACTGGCTATGCCCAGAATATTTCAGCCTTGACTCTTATTATTTAATATGGCAAAGAGAACCAATGAAGTCATCTTTGGGGGGTTAGTAAACATATGTGAAACAGACATTTCCAAGCCAGACTGCTTGTGGTAAAGCCCTTTGATATCAAAGTAAGTCTCAGGCATACGATTTGCTATTAATTTTAACCAAGTGATTCAAGTCTGAAAAACAATTACACCAAATTAATATAAGTAACAAAGCATGAGAAAAAATATGTAATTTTTATAAAAAAAGTCAATTTTGAAGTTCAAGAATGCAGAGCGGCACACTGAAATGGAGCAAATAAGCCTAGAAGGGGGCAAGAACCTTGAGACAGTGAGCATCCCTCTATTTCTTTCTAGATGGAACACTGTTCTTAAAACACCAATTTAGTTACTGATAATAAGACTGTACAAAAGAAATAAATGCATTTTTTTGTAAAATTAAGTTGAAAATACAGCTAAACCTGTCTACAGCAGCCATACATGGGAAATGGCAAAGGTGGCCTTTGCAGACAGGTGGCCACTGAAGACAGGCTTAGATCTCAAACTTTGTTCATGACAAATTTATACACTATGAACTGAATAGCTTTAGCATTATTAGCTGTATTATTATTATTATTATTATTATGATTATTATTATTATCATCATTATTCCACATGTATTATTATTAGCAGCAGTACGCTACAAAGATATATGTATTTAGTTTAGTTGTTTAGCAAAAAGAAAAATAACTTAATAAAATAATTACCACACAAGGATACTGTATCCTCACTTGGATTTATTTGTATTTGCCAATGACAAGTGGTGTTATCTTCTTATCTCTAGAGAAACAAGTGTTCCAAATCAGTACCAAATCTGCTTTTCATTTGTTGTCTCATAAAATAAATCAGGGGCTCCTAAATAAAATTACTAATTGACAGCTTACCTGTCATTGTGAAACATTTGTCAGGGTAGTTGGTATAATTAGGCATGAAAACAAATGTTTACACTTTAAACAATTGAAACATTAAGCAGCTGCTCAAACTCACCAAGATCAAATGACAGTCAGCTTGTGTTTGTAACCTTTGATAATTAAGTAAAGTAAAGAAGCTTCCTGGGGCTATAATTGTTAGTAGCCATACACCATTAGTCCAAGTTTCCTCTGAACCTTCCCACCCCATTTTTGATACTATATGGAAAATTATTTATTTTCTAAGAAATTGCAAGAATTATATTTGTCATGCATTTAATCTGCTGACATGACATGAAACTACACCACTGATAAAATTTGACCTGATACTCTACATTTGCATTTCTAGACACATGACTACACAAAATTTCTCACCTACATGTCAATGACATCAGAGGTCCAATAATCATGTGATATCAATAATAAATATTGTTGTGCAAAAAAAAAAAAAAAACGTATTAAATTAAAATCACATACTGTTTGTAAAAGAAAATGACACATAACTCTCAACATATTATTCTGAGAACAATAACCAGAAAAACCTGTCACTGTTGCAGCAACTTGGAGAAAGTCAGATTCATGAAGAACAGAGAACATGTCAACAATGGTATTGTTGTATCATGTGACTACCATGCTGACATGAGCACTCTGCTTCACGAATCTGGCTCTGTCAGAAACCTTTGAGTTTCACTGTATTACGGTAAGTACAATCGAAATATGAATGTTCAAACATCATTCATGAAATATACCATGCTTTTCACAAAAGAAGCTGAATTTTCATACTACGGGTGGTCACTGCTGATATGCTCTAGAGACTGCAGAAGGCAGGGTGAAACCACTGCCTGGCTAAGAAACACCTGGCCACTGGCTGCGGACAGGTGACCACTGATTACATGACATTTATATCTGGGAAAAATTAGAATGGTCATTGTGACCAGGTGACTGCTAAACTTAGGTGCCCATTAGAACAGATTTGACTGCATTAGAAAATAAAATTACCAATTCTGCAGACATGAACATGGGATTGACTTCTAAGATGACAGATGCATTATATACATGGCAAATGAAATGGATGCAAAATACTAAAGCTTACCTTGTAGTTTATAAAACCAGCATTGACTTTTATTTCAAGCAGATTGGTGTCATGCATTCTTAGCTCTAAGAGGTGACCATATGCTTGCTTGTAGTGCCTGAAATACAAATGATTATAGAAAGATAAAAAAAAATGATTAATATGACTTCTGATGAGGCTATGTGTTATGGTGTTATTTATATCTATATTATGTGTGTTAATTTTCATGATTACAGACAAGGGTAATATAGTAAATAAAATATTAAATACTAATTTTATTTATGACTATGGGTTTGTACTTTAAGATAAGATCATTTGTTTCAAAATAGTGAGCAGTACTTTTATTTAAGTAAACATGAAGTAAATAGAGTTCAGCTTATGGGTTTTCTTGAAAAACCAGGCTAACCCAATTCCTGACAGGCTGGCGGCTAAGTACTTGACCTTTTTGACAAGCTTAGATTGATCTAGAATTGATGTTCAACTATCATCCTGGTTTTGAAATTGCATCTTGGTTTACTATCTAATAGATATTTACCTGAATATTAGCTATTCCTAGCAAAAATATCAGTCTTAGAGGAGTAATTTAGTTATGATCATTGGAGATGATTTAATTTATTTCAATTATTTTTTGGAATTACAAAGTGCTCCGATTTTAGAATTTAAAAGCTGTTTTTGGAATTACTGTGAATTCAATTAAAGACAGTTTGGATTTTATCACTGTGATACATGAAGACTATTGGCACATCAGCACAACAGACTCAACTTCATTCGGAATACCACTGTAACTCAATTGGAATACTCAATACTTCTGGATTTGTGTTAGAATTTTAGGACTACTTAGGATTTAATTCACCATACTGTAAGTTATTTTTAATTTTTCACTTTGTATTTTAAGGAAATAAATTATATTTTGAATTTTACAAACCTTGTTGGTTTCACTCTTTTCTGTTAAACAATATCAGGAGGACAAGTGATCACAAGGCCATAACTCTTAGAAACAAGACTAAAATAAGTCTCTGAAACAATAACTCTTTGAAATAAGTCTAAAATAAATCTCTGAAACAATAACTCTTAGAAACAAGATTAAAATATGTCTCTGAAACAATAACTCTTAGAAACAAAACTAAATCCATTTGAGGTACATGTAAGTCTATGAGACAATAACTCTTAGAAACGAGACTAATTCCATATGCGATACATTTAAGTCTATGAGACAATAACTCTTAAAAACAAGACTAAATCCATGAGGTACATGAGTCATTAACTCTTAGAAAGCAAATATTTATGTAAATTGTGTTTTTCCAAGAATACTTACAGAATCACATGAACTTTAGGGATATTAGCCTGCTATCTCACGAGTCCAAACCTACTAAATGAGCAAAATTGCCTTTTTCTGTCTCATATAGACAAAGGGCAATAATTCTTGTCCATTACCTCCCTTGCAACCACCAGGTGTCACTTGTTTTTTAGCTGAGTGATATACTAACAAGGACGCTACAAAATTTCACTGGCAAATCCAGCAAAGCTGAAAGGCTCTGTTGATTATTTTAACTGGATCTGGTAGTCATCTAGGCTGCCACCACCAGACCTGCCCAATTCAAGTTTGCCTCTGTAAAGCTAAATCTCTGTGATAAAAACTCGAGAAGGCTGACTGCATGCCAGCCAACAGCTTCTACCATAACTCAGATCAAAATGTTATGTTTGAACATGAGGCTCTCAGAGACTGCTAATCTCATGAGCAGTAATCTTCATGAGGCAAATCTGATCTATTCTAATCCAAGGTACGTTGAGCATGTAACCCATTTCAGCCATGAAGAAAGGGCATCAGGGGTGATATCCTGCTTCCACGCTTTCACCAGAAGAAAGAGGCATTTGTGTGTGCCATGAAATTTCTCTGTGTGTTTCAAGCAGTGCATGAGTGTGTGAACAGGATCTTGCATGGCCACTGTTCTTAACCTATCTGTGGAATAGAGCAAGCAAATGATGACTCTTTGATTACTGACAGACAGTAATCTATTTTTGGCTACAAAGCCTGGTTGTGTCAAGAGGACCACCGAACCATCTGATCTGAATTGAAGATAGTTTGGGTCAATGGGAAGGGCATGTAGCTTGCTCATCCTGCATGCTGAAACTAAAGCTATCAGGAAACATGTTTTGCATGACAGTAACCATAGAAAAGTGTGGGCTAAAGTCTTGAATTTATTTGAATTGAGCCATGTCAAGACCCAGGAAAGATTCCATTTGGAAACAGTGATTTTGGTCAATTGAGATCAAAATTGGCTAAAAGATCTGATAGACCTTTATCATGCCTGATGTCACGTCTACCATGATGCCAGAATGTGTCTGATATCATGGAGTGGTAGCCTTTGATAGGAAGTGGGATTAACTGTTTCTCATCAAAGAGCCAGAGAAAAAAGTCAGCCAGTGGAGGGATTGAGGTCCTCAGAGAGATGATGTTATTGACATGACACAAGTCCCTCAAAATATGCCTCATAAGCCTTCAGAGTCAAATGTCTTCTTCATCTCAAGATTCTCTCCACAATCGAAAGTTTAATTTGTTTGTCTCGCAAGGCTGTCCGGACTATAGCCAAACGTGAAGAAGACAGTCTGGGAGGGATGGAACACCCATGATCGTGGTTGCTTGAGAAGATTCGAGTTGGCTGGAATCTTCTTGGGCAGATCTATCACTAGATCAGATAGATTGGTAACCCAGGACTTGTCCCATCTGAGAGGGGCTATCAGAATCCTCTTCCATTTCTGGTACCAAGACTGCGGGAGGGTAGACAAATGCCCACAATCCCTCCCATGACTGACAGAATATTGAAAGAGCATCCATGGTCCAAGTTTCTGGGTTTGGAACTTGAGAGACAATGGTGGGCAACTTGATTCCACCTAGTCAACAAAAGATTGATCATCGGATGCCCCCAAAGTGCACAGATCTGAATAAAGAATGATTCATGGAGACCATTCTGTGTGAAGGACTTGACCTTTCCTGGATAGATTGTCTGCCAGGAATGCGTCTGATTCATACATTAATATGGAGATTGTTGCACCAATGTAGAAACTGCCAAATCAGAACAAGCAGGTCAGGTGATTTGGTGCCCCCTTGACTGTGGAGGTAGGTCACCAACACCGAGTTGTTGGACATAATGAGGACCGTTTTGCCTGAGAGTCAATCCTTCCAGAGATGAAAGGCATTGATGACAGCCTTCATTTCTAAAAGGCTGATGTGTAGAGGCCACTTCCCTGGCTCCCACATGCCGCTAATGGTAGTGAAGTCTGGCAACAGATGGGCACCTCAACCATATGTACTGGCATCAGTACATAGTTATTTTCAGTGGGATTCCAATGATAAGCCAATTGGGTTGCACCACTGAGGCAGGAATAATCATCTCTCAGGCATGAACATGGCTGTTTGATTCAGAAGACTTGAAATGGGGCGCCACTGTGCTAGAAAAGTCATTTCTAAGAGATGCATAAAAAGATGGTCAAATCTGCTGCCAAAGAGGGGATTAAGTCTGCTGCCACATTGAATAACCTCAGGAGTTGTAAGAACTTTCTCACTGAAATCCGAGTCCTGTCTGAAATGGACTTAATAAGTTCAACAATACTGATTACGCAAACTCAAGGAAGCAGTACCAGATTCAGGTTGGTGATAAACTCCATACCCAGATGGACCAAAAAGCTGGGATGGATGGAGGTCGGGCTTTTCCCAGTTCACTAGAAAGCCTAGATCATATAAAAGTGAGAGAAGATTGTTTCTGCCTTGGAGTTGAATAGAACTCACCATATGTTTCTAGAGGATATCATCCAGATATGCTGTTGTTATTGTAGATGAAGCCAATCAAAACAAGGTGATGACACAATCTGTAACCTTGGTAAAAACCCACGGGCTGATGTTGAGGCCAAAGGATAGAACTTTAAACTTATAAATCGTGTCATAGTAAGCAAAACAGAGAAACTTCCATGATGCGGGGTGGGTAGTGACGTGAAAATGTATCATTCAGATTGAGACTGATGGTATATTTGTCATGTTAGATGAGAGAGATGGATTGATATCACCATCCCCATCTTGAATTTTGGTGGCAAACAAATTTGTTGAGCCAACTCAGGTCAATGATCAGTCTCAACTTGCCATTCACCATCCGAATAAGAAACAGCCTTGAATAAAACCCCTGTGATTGTGGTTTCTGCACTACCTGTTGTAGAAATGCATCCTTCTTCCGATCTGATTGTAATCTGTGAAGAGAGGAGAGGGGGAAAGGAGAAGAGACTGGATAAATGAAATCTGAAGCCTCTCCATAATGACCTGATCACCCAATCATTCTGAGGGAATGGGGTGATCCAATGAGATTGAAATTGAAGGAGTTGGCCACCCACAGGAAGGCTTTCTGCAGGCAGTGGGGAGGGTAGGTCAATGTTTACAGCTAGGAGGCTTGAAGTGGGATCTAAATTGCACCTTTGACTGACAAGACCCCTTGTCCCAAGTCCACTTATTGTCCCTCCGCATTGGCGGGGGATGATTGTTTCAAAACGACTGTGTAGGTTGAGTATTGAGTTTGGAGGGGCAGTTCCTGAGCTGCCTGCCTCTGCACTTCTTCAATTCTTCCTCTAACAAGCAACGATGACCCAAACGGGGTCATCCGTAAAGCCAAGGTATGACGAGGCTTGCGCGAAGTGGACTGCAGACATGTGACATGTTGTTATCAGGTCTAAATTGGCTGAAGCAGTTAACACATTGGCCATGGCATGGTGGGCTGCCCAGTTAATGACTCTAGCAATCCTGACCATTGCCTCCCAAGCATGGCTATTGTCAGATTTCAGAAAATTGAGACCAAATCTAACAATGAACTGGTACCAACTACATTCTTACCAGCTTTGACGTGGTATGGAACACACTTTTGTCCACTTAATAAAACAGTAGACTGAACATGTGAACTGCTGCTAGATTTTTTTCAAGGGCTGGGAGATCAGTACTGAAGGTATCTGAGTGAGATTTGTACTGGCAAGATGAAAACATCACTGGTACTTGGCTTTCCGAAAAGAAAGCCTTAGAATTCACCTGGTCACCAATTCTACCCAAAAGTCAATCACTGATCTTATTAATTTTAGCTGATTGGGGAAGGAGCTGAAACTATGGCCTATCTTCCTCTTTCATCAAAATCTACCAATGCTTTAACTTTATAGTCTCGAGTAGCGGTAGGAGGTGGAGGGCATTCTAAAGTTGCCAAAACCCTATAAATGTCCTCGACTGTGGCCCCAAAGCTAAGTTAAACCTGTTCCATGGATCTGAACATGGCTGATTTGAAGAAGCTTCATCACACTCACTGTGTCGAGTCTTGATCTGGTTCCACTTGCAGCTCCAGATAAGTCATACCATGTGGCATCTATGACTCAATTCTCTCCTATTTGAAAATATCTCTAACTCTCCCATGTGAATAAGCAGTGAACATATGGAAGTCTGGCACTGCCAGAAATATAAGTTGGTTTGCCTGGCACATGGTCAGCTTTGATGCTGGCAATATAGAAGACAGTCCGGCTATCACTTGTACTAGCCACTCCAAAGGCCTGGCTAGGCAGATACATTTCTCACTGATATCTCCATCATAGTAAGGGTATTCCTCCGACAGTACAGCTAAATGGATGGATCTGTCACCATGATCCTTGTAATTCTTTGTTGGCCAGACCATTTTATCAGAAAGGTCCCCATGCCAGACAACTGGATGGCTGTGAGGCTGTATTATGAACTGGATCCAATGGATCCAGTACAAATCCCATGCATCTGGACTTACAGGCCCAAAGGCCATGCTCAGACATGTGAGGGGATGTATGCCCACTAGGCAACCTAACATTGGGGGACACTCTCCCAGGGAGTTGGAAAAAGGTGCGGAAGCAAGCGAGAGAAATAAAGCTAATACGTGGCTTGATGTCAATAACTGTGTCGTTGTTTCCTGGACCAGACGACGCATCTGTTTGAGGGTGGATGGTTGTACCATCTTAAAATTATTGTCCTCCCCTGACGCTGATATTACTGCAGCTGACAGTTGCAAGCAACGAACTTTGTGGGGGAATCGCCAGCATCCCCAACAAGACTCGCAATGGTGGTTGACTCTGGATATATACTCAGGATGTCAACATCATCTTTCCCCAACTTATTTCATCATTCCTTCCATTTTGCTGCCTTATGGACCACTGTAGCCGAGACTTCCTGTGTCCACATATTTCACACTCTGCCCAGCACAGACTTAGTACATACAACAGAAGAGTCATGGTTGTCTTCCTTTGCTTTAAACTTTCTGCATATCATGCATTTAGTTGATATTTTTGACTGAAATAACACAAGAAGAGAAAAACAAAGCATAATTTAGTAATTCAGCATGTTAATCACTTGCTAATACTACCCTCATTACTAAAAGAGTTTGCAAAAATAGTGCTGCATTAAATTGAAAATGACAAAATAAATTCAACAACAGTTTGTTGACACATGTTCTTAAATAGACAAAGTCCATAAAGGTGACAAAGTCACTCAAATTTGAAAGAAATTGCAAAAATAATGTATACAACCTGTAAAGAAATGAATGTCCAACACAATAAATCCAAAATTAAATTAAACTAAGATGGATTGGATTGTCTGAGGTAAAATGTACGTTGTTATCAGTACAGCAGTGAAACTAAAAAAACTAGTGACACCTGGCGGTCACAAGGGAAGGTAATGTGCAAGAGTTATTGCCCCTTCTCTATATGAGATAGACAGAAAATGACAATTTTGCACCTTTAGTAGGGCTGGATTCACAAGGAAGCAGGCTAATATCCCTAATATTATTGTGATTGGGGAACATATCTGAAGGAGAAATAAGACTAAGTCCATATGAGGTACATGTACATCTATGAGACATTAACTTACAGAAATAAGACTAAATCCATGAGGTACATGAAAGTCTATGAAACTATATTCATCTCAAATTCCATCAAAATATGTTGAATGGTTTGTGAACTATGCTGGTTACAAGCAACATCCCATGTGAAGATATTAAGTTTTTAATTGTAATGGGTCATAACTCTATCCAAATGGATAGAGTTATGACCCATTACAAAACAAAAAAAATAAAAGGCATATCTAGGTCATTAAACAATGTCCATCCCAAATTGTTATAAGGATCTGATGTACTCAGAACAGTAGTATTGATGATAAAATGGCAACAACTCCATAAAAAAAAGCTGACCTAAAAAGACAAAACCTGTAGAAGGCATACATACATCCACCTACCAAATGGCATCCATTTATGTATAAGGGTTGCAAAATTATACTGGTTACAGTGGTGTCAACAGACAGGCAGAGGGTCTGAAGACAGAGAGAGAGAGATGGATAGATAGCAAAGGTGATTACTAAAGAGCTTCCACATCATGATGCATGGCCATATTAATAATAATAATAATAATAATAATAATAATAATCCTGGAACAGTGGTACATGTATTTGGAAAGATAAACTGGTGATTCATTTAAATGAGGGTTAATGAAAATAAACAATAGTTGAGAGGAAGAAGAATACTAGATGGGGAGACTGGATACTGCCAACATGTACTATCAGAGGAGTTTTAATGGGTAACGGACTGATATTTATACAGGTATGACAACCCTCAGACATTTGCATAAAGTGGTGATTTTCAATTTTTAGTATGACAAAGGCACTACGTCACGTGCATTAGAATTGCATGTAACATCAGAAAAATAGCACCAATAACAAGAACCACATGTCTTCCATTGTACAGTTTTGCCAAGTATAGATGGTAGAATGTTTGTAATAATCAGATAACCAATGAAAGTGACTTACTGTTCAAATGCTAAAGGTCACTTATTAAGTGCTTCATTATGGTGCCTGATCTAAAATTAAAGCACTTATATGATCAGATTGAGCTTTGTTTATACTAAAGAATGCAATGCTTTCATTATTCTCAAGCAAACTGACAGTGCATGGTTTTCACAAAATTACTCCTTCTTAAAAGGAATATTCATAAAATTAAAAGAGATTCATGTAATCATGCACAATGATGAAAACAATGCTCAATTTTGATTTTTCTACTATAATTTTCTATAGAACTCTCTGTAGCACTATTTATATCTGACTAAACAAATGCACAATACTGATAAAAGTTTGATAAAAAATTATTAAATTCTTTAAATTTTCTAGCCATCCTTCTATATCTCTAGGATATGACTCTCATTTCCACACAAACAGATTTTTTTTAATGCAAATCCCACATTATACTAGTGATATGGAATCAAACCCAACATACCTTGTGGTGATCATGACTATCTTCATCCAAATGCATGCTTGGATGCTGGACAAGTCTATACTGATTGTGAACTCATTATTATTCATGGGATACCAATTTTCACTGTATTTGTAGACACGCTAGACAACACATTTAAAGTCATAACAAAATATAGATCTAGTTAATATTTAAAGTGCTGCAACCCACCCACCAGCCATATGTGATTGTAAAGCACCACATGTATGTGAGTATAATCTTTTACAGAGATATATGCATTGTTTTTCAATATTTTTCATTTTTATTTTTCTTTTCTTTCAATTAACTCCACGAAATTAAGCAACCTGGAATATGCATTTCTAACCAGATCAAAAATTATATACCAATAAATTAAAGTGATTCATGGTATTTAAAAAAGAGCTGATCATTAATTGTAAGACCTTTTTTGCTAAATGGTTGCATTTAGGGATGTATTCAAAGTCTCACTGTAAAAACTTATTCCATTATCTACAATCAGATGCACATAACTGATTTCTACAACAAAAAATGTCTAAGACACACGGATTTAGAAAATGCAGAATTAACATTACAAAAGTCCATCACCTTGACTGGAAATGGATACAACAGTCTTGGCACTGAGACATGGGATTTACAAGGTACAGAATTAACATTACAAAAGTCCATCACACTGAGTGGAAATGGATGCAACAGTCTTGGCACTGAGACATGGGATTTACAAGGTACAGGATTAACATTACAAAAGTCCATCACACTGAGTGGAAATGGATACAACAGTCTTGGCGCTGAGACATGGGATTTACAAGGTACAGGATTAACATTACAGAAGTCAATCACACTGAGTGGAAATGGATACAGCAGTCTTGGCACTGAGACATGGGATTTACAAGGTACAGGATTAACATTAGAAAATTCTGTAACACTGAGTGCAAATGAATACAATGGTCCTGGCAATGAGATATGAAAGGTTAGCTTGGAAATTAAAAACACTAAGAAAAATCATTTTTATTCACTTTCTAGCAATATTGTACTCTTATTAGATTGCTACAGGGGTACAAGCTGTAATGGGTCCAGTGAAAATTGTACTTATTTTCCATTTGATACATGCATTCCAAGTATCCTACATTATTCTGAGGTTTTAATTTTGCACTTGCATTTTGTGCTTGTTTTAGTAAATGTATTAAAAAAAGGTGTCAAGTAGGACTTACTTGAGTGCAGTATGTGTATCCTGTTTCAGCTCATTATAAAAAGCAATCTTGAACTGGTGTCTTACAAACAGCAACTGAAATAAAAATTCATTATATATTACAAGAAAAATGAAAATACAGGACCTACAAAAGATTACATCAATGTGGTCATGTAGGTCACTTTATTGATCTTAAATAAAATATATCAACTGTTGTTCTACAATTCAATACTAAAGCAGTTTTACCAATGTCTGTTCATTCCTGATTGTTAAGTAATCTACACCTTTGTTATCATCAAAAAATGTCAAGATGAAACTCCATCAATTGCTATGGACTTGTACAATGGTGGCTTGGCACTAAATTGGGTCAAGAAAAGCAGATGAAGAATCTAGTTATTACCAGCATAGGGAGCTTTACTGTGATGCAAAATTCAATCTACTGTACTCTGGATCACACCTCTTGGTTGGCATCAGCCAGTAATGTCAACAGACTTTAACACTGATTTTGTCTTATGTATTTCTTGGGGCTTTTTATAATGATCTTTAAAGGAATATTTGAGGAGGAGTGAATAAATTAAATAGTCATCATTTAAAGGCACAAATTGGCCAATTCTAAAATAAGACAGCTATATCTTAAACAGTCAGAACGAAATGCCAACATGACCCATGTGACTTGTGCTTGAATAGACACCAAAAATATTTCATTACAGGTATTTCATCACTTTAATCAGAAGGCAAAAATGACTGATATCTATGCAATCAGAATAAGTAAATTAGTACAACTGGTATTGGTAATTATGTGACCAAGACTGATAAACCTTGCCATGCAATGTGTGGACACTAACTGAATATTCTAAAATTGATTTGTATGAAAAGAATAAATACTTTAAAACAAGTAATCCTACAAAACGCTTTAACTAGATCAATGTTAACGGGCAAGAAATTTTTGAAAGTACTTACTTTACTGGATAAATTTTTCTGACCTTTGTTCTTTAGTAGGTTTTTTATACTTTGCAAGTATAAGAAGGTTATTGGACCCTCTATTAAGACTTAGGTTAATTGCAATGATTGATTTCCTAATTCAATTTCAAAAATGTAACCCGTAAAGACTAAGAGGTTAATATTATCACTAGCAAGTACATGTATTTTTCTCAGTCATTTTGAAAATGACCCTTCTTCTAATTCTCTACCAGTCCCATAACTACTGCACACATCTGAGTTCATGAATCATTTTGTGCAGCAATAAATATATTCTTTTACTGTGTTATTTTGTAACAACAAATTTTTTGCAAACTGATTTGTTTGAGTGTGGTTTACATTGGCATACTTTTAATAAATGAAAAGCTGTATTAAAACAGTTGAATAAAATTCACTTTAAATCTTGCTCTGATATACAACTAAATAAAATTACATCAACACATGTGCAAGCAATCAGCATTAAAACAGATAGCTCTAAATTAAACAAAAACAAGAAACCAGATGCATAATCCCCTCCCCACCACCAGCTTTATTGTCTTGTGAGTTAAAAATGGCACAGACGTCAGTAGCCTAGACTGCTAATAATACTTAATGTAAATTGTTAGAACTTGTGTAATTACTCTAACATAAAGATTGTTAATTTAAAAGTATAGTGTGTCTGCCTATGAAATAGTTTACCTGGTGTGTGGTTTTGTTCAGAAAGTCTCTATGTGTCTTAACTTTCTTGGCCTCCCCATGGTAATAGCTCTGAGAAAGCTCATAAAATGCATTCTCCAGCCTGAAGAAGAATACAAAGCAAATGAATTTAAACCATCTCATACAACAAATCACATTACATGATACTTGTAAGAGATGTTGTATCACTGGGTGACACAAAATCATGTGATATGCAATAATTCATAATACTACACTGTTAAAACATCCATGATTTTAATGAGACTCCCTGACCTGCTATTATCAAACAATGCAACAGAAATGGTATTTTCACTTTTCTGAAACAAGATAAATTTCAAAGTTTTGCAACAAAATTATGTAATAAATTAAATTATAGACCTTTGCTACAATGAAGTTTTATAAAACAATTTATAGTGAATCCAGTATTATGCTCAATAATTGTTCCAGAGCATCAAATATTAATAGCCAAATACTGTATATACTCACTTATAAATTAGGTCCAACCATGCCAACAACACAGACCCTCACCTGCCATCACATAATGTGCCAGGAGATATGGGGCTATATTCTTTGTTCTACCGATTACTCATAACTAAATGAACAGAACCAACAGAATGCTATTGCAGATCTTGGTCCATGCAGCTTGCAGTTGGACCTAGCTCATAAGTGAGTATGTCTGGTACGTGTTGAGCAAAATTGATCACTTAAGTGGAAAAAAGGCATTTAATTCTTTTACCAACACAACTATTTATATCCCAAAGCAACTAAATGTCTATAGCCAATGAAGTGTTGTATAAACACAAATATCCATTATTATTCGACACGACATATTTTCATGTAAGATTCACTCTTTCTTTTTTTCTATTTTTTTAATCTACATTCCAACACTCTCCAGCAAGAATCACTACACCACTCCCCATTCACTTGCGCATTATTCTGAACTATCACTCCCCGTATTGATATCAGATGTTTAGGTACTGTCTCCACTGCCATTGTTAATGTTTCATTCATTTTTTCCTATGGTTTCCCAATACACTTACTGTACATGGATATGAATCATACCACGTCATTATCATCTCTACTGACTTAAAATATTCACAGTGAAATTGTAAGATATTCTTAAATTCTTTATGATTTGCTCACTTAGTGCTCTTACTAAGGTGCAAAATATTAATCTTTACCAATGAGAAGCTTGCTGCATGACCTGAGTAATAAGCTCAAGCATCTTGTTGACTTGGTAACTTGCCTAAAAGTCAAAGCATAGAGCTTGCAACAATATGGATCGGCTTATTATCTTCTTTTTTTACAATGCATTGTTGAAGGTGAGAAACGGTGTATATGTGCAGCATGGAGAAAACACTGGATATGATGCTGTAATTATCTGATCTTTAATCTGTTCTTCAAAGTGACTGTTAAGTGCATACAATGCACTATTGATATAACCCTATATCTCTTTTATACCATATATGCATGTATCGATATGTCATTGTCACTCTTTTTTTATTACCTAGGTCAATATTCATACATATAAATGTCATATCATAAATCTCCTGGTGAAGGAAATAAAAATTATGATGATTACTAGACTCAGTATTGAGAGAATCTACTTTGAAAATAGGTGTCTCTACACTTCCATGCTTAAATTTCTTCAGCAAGTTTCTTTTTCTGATTCCTCTTCTACTTCTGCCCATATACACTGTAAATCTTTCTTAAGTTTTATCATCCTTTTAAAATAAGAAAGTCTTATTAGGTATACAGTAGATCTTTTAAATCAGAAACTTAAATGGCATCATAGCCAATCTTCAAAACAATTAATAGTTCAAAACAAAAAGGTTACTCCTGTCCAGGCCACAAGCTGAAAACTACTTTCTCAGGATCTAATTGGGAAATGCCTAAAAACTACTTTCTCAGCATCTGGTTGGGAAAGTTTATTACATTCAGAATATTGGGTTATCAGGGTGGGGAGAGAGAATACCCTTTGGCATAGACCCCAAAAACAAGCACAGACAAATTCCTATCAATGCATACTGAATCATCTCAAACATCTGATAATCTCAATACACATGTCTTTACAGGTTGGATAATCTTAATTTCATTAAATAAATTTTTGCCTGAACAGATTATTGTATTTTGATGTCAGATATGTAAAACAAAGCATTCTATCTGTATTTTCAATTTAGAGACCATTTCTGACCATAAAAGGTCAATGCAATTTTTGTCAATAGAAAAATGTTATTCATATTCAAACCATTAATTAGTACAAATCTGAGGAAATCTAAGTTCTGACGTTTTGACACCAGTTCATAATGGTGCAAAGCTCCATGCTTTCTGTCATAGCTTCTTAATGTTCATTATACTTAATGGGTCAGCTGAGAAAGAAGATGAAAGACGGCAGTAATTTGTGTGGACATTCAAGCAGTCACAGGACCACTGAATATATTACTCTATATATTCACTTATAAGATGAGTCCAACTGCAAACTGCAC
The DNA here is from genome assembly GCA_016617855.1 of Megalonaias nervosa. Taxonomy (NCBI): domain Eukaryota; kingdom Metazoa; phylum Mollusca; class Bivalvia; order Unionida; family Unionidae; genus Megalonaias; species Megalonaias nervosa. The sequence goes on along the minus strand of JAECUM010004410.1, from coordinate 61,639 downwards.
TGACCCAGATCTGCAAGCACATAATGTGCTGGCAGACCTGGGTCTGTGCAGTTTGTTAAGAGTAATCAGTAGAACAAACAACACTGACCCTGATCTGCAGGCACCTTATGGCAGATTAGGATCTTTGTTGTTTGTAGTTTGACTAGACACATAAGTGAGTGTATATGGTATACTGATGACTGAGAAACAGAGGATATAGACGGGAAGGAAAGATAAAGAGAGATAAAAGCATATCATATTGAGTTATTTCTATAGGATACCATAAAGTTTACCTTAGAGATTAGATAGGAGTCGTAAACTGAAAAATAACAGTAGCCTATACAATATGCTCATAATACCAATAATAGTACAAATAGGGTAGAGCAAATATATATAGAATCTATGTTGGGGTTTGGACCGAGACAAGGAAATCCCAGACAAGGGGTTACGTTATTTGTCTCCCCACGAGAATTGACGAGTGGGGAGACATATAATGTAACCCCGCGACTGCGATTTCCTTGTCTAGGTCCAAATCCCAACACAGATTCTTTTTCTCACCCAATATTATCATTTAAAGTAAGAAATAATACCATTACTTGTGCAGTATAGTTCACGCGCCAATGTTTACATGCAGTACATTAATACAAATATGTTATTGAGGACTGTGACGTGACGTGTCATCTGAAGTACAGTTTTTATGCGTTAGCTAAAAACAATAACAACATAAAACATTGCATAGTTTTCAGGTATTATCACATTTAATATATGGATGTTATATGAAATTGACAATAAATAGTTAATATGTATCACAAGAAAATGTTTTATTTGCATTAGTTCCAATTAAGAAAATTATATTGTACATAATTAAACTATACTTGGCCCACAGATCTGTTGTAGTGTATATACATGTAGCATGAGTGTCCGCGCTTGCGTTATTCACAGGTAATTAGAGATCCGTGTCACTATCATAAATAACTCTCCTTTTCTTTAGAGGTGAAACTGTTTGTGACATACTTGTGTTGTAATTAATATTGATTGTAAAATTACCCCTGTGTATAAAAGACCCTCCAAATATGGACCCCAGCGGATAACCATGTGCTAAACTTTCAAGTTCACAGATTCTTTGAAAATTTATTTTTCTGTCTTGGAAATATGGCAAGTGTTACAGTGAAATTTGCTTATGGATTAATGTGTTGACGGATAACTGATTCCTTCTGGCTGGTAAGTGCATTATTTGTCATTAAATATTGTAGGTATATTTTTTATTCAACTTGGGCGCAATGGAGATGCTTAACAAAAATAAAATAAAGCATGTTTGACATGACACATTTCTGGCTGTTACTAAGTTTTCTGTAGTTAAGAGCATTGGAAGACTATGAAGTGTATAGGTCTATAGGCTATGTGCATAGATCAGTGTTTTCTATCATAGTTCATTTCACACAGCATTGAGAATTTGATCCTATCTGTAGCACAGTCAATTTTCAGGTCAGCGTCATTAAATGTAGCTAACAGTATACAATTTGTTTCATACGAAGTATTTAAAACTAGTTAAGTAGCTTTAGCTGCATTTAATAACACTGACCTGAGTACTGAGTCAGGCCTGCAAATAGGATAAAACTGACTATGCTGTGTGGAACGAACTAGCATAATACCAAAAAGCTCAACCTCGTGTGCGTGTGTGTGTCTGTCTCTCTCGAAATGTTTTGTATGGTGTGTTCTCAAAAATGGACAGACCTTAAGTTACTATGTTAATATATTTGTTTGTTGTTGTTGTTGTTTGATTTTCGAACAACTACGTCAGGCATAGCAGAAGACAAAGGCTTCTTTTTTTAAAAGTAGTTCCAAGCGCGTGTACACCTTGACTGAGATGACCGGTCTGAGACAACCAGACTGAGATAAGAAAAGTAAGGTTAGCAAAACAGCTAGATTCCTCCGTCGCATGGGTGAGAAAAAATATGCCCATGGCCCTGACAGAAAATCAATTTGATTCCCATTTCTGGCAATAAAAAAAAGCTATAAATGAGTAACACATACCTGATAGTGTAGCCAACCAGATGGTCAGTGTGTGGTAGGACATATAGGTGCTTTGCAGAAAGGTCACATAAGCTGCACAGGGAAGCAGCTCTCTCAACAGCAATTACATCCTCACCAGGAGGTAGAGGTGCATTCTTCTGAATCAACACAACAGAAACCTTGGTACCTCTTCCTTGTAGACTATTCCTGTATGAATAAGATGATGACACCAATTACATGTGTCTGTTTTATTGTTTATACAATTTATTACACACCAGCAAAGTCATGATATGTCACACAAGAAACAGCAATTTTTATCCATCAACCTCCTGGCACACAGTCATGAATTCCCAGACATGCATCCATGAGTACCATGACAACCAAAAAAAGGGGAGGGAGGAAGGAAGAAATTCATTTTCATTTGGTGAAGATATTAGAGTTAATAAATACCTTTAGCAAGGAATAAACAAGCAATTAACATGTTTTACTGACATCCAGTTGGAAAACAACAAAATCTGCATGGAATATAACTGTGAATTTTAATTAAGAGCACACTTTACAACACTGACCTAGAAAATGAACTTCAAAGAGGCAACAAGAGTACTATGAATGACCTGTACAAAATTGGTAATCCTTTATGTGCCAATCAATCGCTGGTGCCTGCGTAACACACAGTAGTGTAGAACATGGTTTCTTCGAATCATGACGGACGGCTAGTCGTTTTCACAAAATAGTTGCATTGATAAGGTTTAACTTTTAATTAGTCATGCTGGCTTTCATGCTTGTTTATTTAAGACTAACCTTTAGCTATTGTGCAGTTTGGCCACAGCAGACAGAATATGAAAATAGGGCATGTCCTGGGGGAAAATAAGGCATATCACAGGGAGAACCCGTGCATCCTTTGTGAAAACCTCCTGATCTTAGGTCCCAATCTATTTATTTTTATTCAGTTTCCCTACTTGGCTTCTGAAAAGTTGATATGTATGCCTTACCCCCTGTTTACAAAACTACGGTAATCGTGCTAATATGGAATGAAAGACAATTACACATCAATGCACTGTATAGTTGCCAGTCAAAATTCCCTCTTAACACAAGCCAGTTTCAGGGTTTTAATGATTAACTGGCCTGTAATGCTGTTGGAAAACGAAAGACAAATCCACCAACTATCAATAAAGGAGATGCCGAAACATCAAGCTTTAAATTGTGTGGAAAGTTATCATGTTGTTCAGCCAAAACACAAAACTAACATAGACTGATGATGATCTTAGTTGATCTATAATGAGAATTTTAGCCTTTATTATTACCACTCATCGTGAACATGTAAGTTATGCTGGTTATGTGCCTTGTACAATTAAATGTGCATACCTTTTCATACATATTATCTCAGTTTGAAGGATCGCTTATATTATTGAAAATGAGCAACTCGTGAAGCCATGATTCAACGTAAATGAAACAGCTGAAATGTTATCTGGAAGAATGCAATTTGGTCGAAACAATGAATAAAGCAAAATCTGCATCTAATATGTTTGGCAATAAATAAGGATTTAAGTGACACTATGCATGCTTTGCACTGACTAAGTACTGTACATTATAGTTCAACCTGGTCTCCCAGGTAAACTCAACCAGCCCACGAATTATGAAGTCTGTATTTACCTTTACTTAATTTCGTGTTGGAGTAATCAGAAAATATGCACAAGCAAAATAATAACAAAATCAATCATAGTACTTAATAACAGTTTAATAAGGGTTGGGTCACCGAAATTGATTTCTTTTACATGCATATGTCTTTGGACACAGAAAAAATTATTTTTTCATGTCCCAAGATTTACAGTCTTTACAGTAATCAACAAAAAGACTTAAAAACTGTCAAGTTTAGACATTGGCCCACGGATAAGCTAACCACCCTTCTTCCAAGCCTTTATTTTTTCTTAAATTATTCGGCTTATACACAAGTATATACGGTAGTACGTGTCTATAGTCTATCATCAAGATAAATGTATGTTCTTATTCAACAGCACTTATTTGTCTATAGTCTATGATCAAGTAAGTTTAGGTTCTTATTCAATAGTACCATACATCATTGCTTAATAAGTCCGATCCAACTGCAAACTGCATAGACTCAGGTCTTCCACTGTATGACGTGCCAGCAGATCTGGGTCTATGCAGTTTGCTAGGAGTAATCAGTAAAACAAATAAAACAGACCATGATCTTCTGGCACATTATGCACCAGCAGATCAAAGTCTATGTTGTTTGCAATTGGACTTGACTTATAAGCAAGTATATAACTGTACTTGTTAACCTATAGTCTATCATCACAAGAACTGGGAAAAAAGTGTATTTCACACTGGATTTATAATGAATAAAGTTCTATTCAGGCTGATATTGATAACAGGCTTGATTTTTCTGCATAAGGAATTGATGACACTGAGCATTCAGAAAGAAATCACAATTTATCCATACTCAGTACAAATACTTTTGGCAGTATTTAGCTGTCATTTTCAACAATGAGAGCTAGCCATTATTTTAAATATTATGATCGGCTACTTGCATGTAAGAATAGAATCAAATGAATGATTTTAAATAAATGCACACAGATTCATAATTTTGTAGACGCTTTCAAAATGTCAAAGAAAATGTTCACAGAAGTGTATCCATGATCTAAAGCAATAGATAACTGATTCCTCTGAAAATTTGTTACCTCCTGCAATGATGATTAGACAATATGAAAGAATACAATCAATCTTCACATATTGCATAAAGGTAAGTATGCTTGGTACATCAGGCTCTGGCTGAACCTGTATATCTGAATCAAAAGCACACATAAAATACATCAATATACACATGCTATTTGGCACTCTGTTAAGCCACTCTGATGATACAAAAACAATTAACATATTAAGACAGGTCACATAATAAGAGAGGACAGCAAATTAAGCGTTTCACCTGTCACATTACTTTAATTATTACTATAGAATAAAGAATAAGCTTTCTAATATATACCTGACTATCTCAACCCTTGTGGCACACTCCATCTGTTTTTCTTTCCACAATGGCTCATCCCAATCAAGGTCGAAGAAAATTACCACTACTGCTGGCACCAGGTTCAAGTGCTTGCGCATCCAGTTGGTCTTCAGGATCCCCTTGGGGATGTACCACTCATATGACTGCCGCTGAGTAAGTAAAAATGAGCAATGAACATGGGTTTTGTGAAGCACTCTGTCCCACCAGGGATACTGCACTATGTAACCTTTCTATGCTGGACTTTAACCAACTTTAAAACATGCAGCAGAAACTAGTTAAACCTGACCTGTGGCAATTGGGAAAGGTTAACTGTGAAGATTTTGTTTTAGTTGGTTTTAAAATCTCTTTTAGCACACTATAGTATACAGGCTGCATCATGCCAAAGAAATGGGACCTAAGTGCCTTTCCCAAGGACACACAAAGGCAGCAAACCTGGGCAGGTACTGAACCCTCAACCCTTGGATTACATGTCTGACACTCAACCAACTGAGCTATTTGGTTCCATAACAGGTAACTACTTAATGTAAAGTCAACTTCTTCAAGAATTTACACATGGGATACAAGCCGCTTTTTCTGCACCTGTCTTGGCATAAATAATATCACCATAACAAGGATATTTACAGTTCACAACATGCTTTTATGGAATTCTTTCGAGTCTAATCCAATTAGAAATTTAATGTGCCCCTTGCAGATCTATTCATAGTAAAATCGATCAAAAAATTTAAGGTACCCTTTGCAGGTCTATTCTAGGATGTGTAATTGCAGTACTTGTACCGATTTCTCAAATATTGTACTGAAATATAAACCAACTGTACCAAAATTGCAAGTCATATTTTAAAGCACTATAATTATTTCTTTGTTTAAACCCTTCTATGTTTAAAAAACTCCAATCTTACCTTTATACATGTATCTACTTTAAGATCACCTGTCTTAAAACAGCAAGTTTTGCAAATTCCTAGACAGATGGAGACAAAACACAAGTATTACTTGTGTAAATTCTTTAAATTTCCATAATCTCAACTGAAACAAGTATCTACACAGAAAAATGTCTAATCATAACTTTACAAATGTATATGGCAACAACATGTCACAATCAACACAATAAGATAACTATGAAAGTAAAAATGCATTAAAAAATAAATTCTGCTTCTTATGCATAAAACAATTTTTTATCAGTTATTAAGTTAATGATTTTGTAGAATGAAAGTACTATAAAAGTAATCAGTGGATTTCAGATGTGGTCATCCAGTCTGGAGAGGGATGGGCTCCACCAGGCTGTATCTTACCCTTGACACACCACATGAAGACAACTAACAATTCTACCATACAAGATCGGTCGCAGCGCGGGTCAACAATGACCGCGCCTTCTGCTGCACACCAGGACGGAGGTGACAAGTATGCTACTGGTGCCCCCACTACCAAGATCCATGGAAGAGACAACATCATCATCGGTACATGGAATGTTAGAACACTGAGGGCTGTGGGAAAGTTGAAAAGAACTTACACATGAGTTGGAGAGGTAAAACTGGAACATTACTGGTCTCTGCGAAGTGCGCTGGAAAAACTTTTGCGAAATAACAACAGATGAAGGACATAAGCTCTACTTCAGTAGAAGAGAGGACAAACACAATCATGGTGTTGGATTTCTTGTCCAAAAGGGCATTGTGAACAGCATTATGGGTTGCTGCCCAGTCTCAAGCAGGCTCATTACCATCCGCCTGAGGGCGACTCCCTTCAACATCACAATCACACTGGACCATGCACCCACATCTAACTATGACAATGAACTGGAGAATTTTTATAACCAACTGCAAGATGCCATTGACAACTCACCCAAGAAGGACATTTTGTTTGTACAAGGAGACTGGAATGCAAAGGTGGGAGTTGAGTCACAGACAAATTGGCAAAGCACCTGTGGACCCTTCTGCAATGCAGAAACAAATGAAAGAGGACTCAGGCTCTTAATTTGCTGCCTACAACAATCTTGTGCTAGCCAACACATTTGGCCCTCACAAAGCATCTTTTGGATCTTTCAATTTTTCAAGGTCAAATCTGATTTTTGGTTGGTTAGGCTTTTTGATCATTTTCAGGTGGAGGCGAAACATTGTCATTAATAAATCATGGTCACTTCCAATATCTGCTCCTGGAAAACTGGACAACATCACAACCAGATTGACTAAATCTTGGTGAAAAAACGATTCTGCACAGGACTTAACAACCACATTCAACATAGCTGTGACTAGCACAGCTAGCAAGATCATTGGCAAATATCGTTGAACAAAGAAACATTGCATCACAACAGATGTCCTTGAACTATGTGACAAAAGAAGAGAACTGAAAAAGGGAAAACGAGATCATGAAGGAGCTAGAAAATAGAGAAATAAACAACATGATCAGGAAAAGCATGAAAAAGGCAACAGATTCCTGGATAGAAAGACAATGCTGCAAAATCGACGACAGTCTTAGTAGAAATGACAGCAAAATGGCATATCAACTGGTGAAAGATCTCACAACCCACAAACAAGGAAAAACTACCACCATCCAAGACAAATCAGGAAAATGCCTCACAGAAGATCAAGAGATCCTCAAGCAATGGACAGAATACTGCTCAGAATTGTACAATCATAAGACCCAAGGAGATCCAGCAGTACTAAATTGCCCTCAGGCAGAAGAAACTGATGACGACTCCATTCTTCGTGAAGAAGGAGAAATTGCTGTTAGGTCACAAAAGAAAGGAAATTCAGCCGGCACTGACCACATACCAGCAGAGCTCATTCAAGCAGGAGGAGAAGAGATAGTCACATTCCTAACAACAATCTGCAACAAGATATGGCAGACAGGAGAATGGCCCACCACATGGACTCAATCCTTGGTCATCATCTGCCCAAGAAAGGAAACCTACAGCTATGCCAAAACTATAGAACCATCAGCTTGACCAGTCACCAGAGCAAAGTCGTGCTGAAGATAATTCTCAAGAGACTAAAGCCTCAAGCAGAGAAAATTATTGCTGAAGAGCAGGCAGGCTTCCGAGCAGGAAGGAGCATCACAGAACAAATCTTCAATCTCAGACTCCTTTGCGAAAGATACCTTCAGCATCAGCAGAATCTATACCATGTCTTTATAGATTTAAAAAAAGGCCTTTAATAGGGTATGGCATGCAGCCTTATGGGTAACTACTAGGAAGTATAACATCAGCTCAAACCTGGTGCAGATTGTTGAGCACCTCTATGACAAAGCCACCAGTGCTGTTCTCATCAATGGCAGCAGAGGAGATTGGTTTCAAACAACAGTTGGAGTCAGACAGGGATGTATACTGTCACCTACACTCTTCAACATCATGAAGGATGCCTTGCATGACCATAAGGGCACTGTCAGCATTGGAGGAAGAACAATCACCAACCTTCACTTCGCAGATGATACTGATGGTTTAGCAGGAGATGAAAAAGAATTGACAGACTTGGTTGAGTACTTCGACACAACCTCCACAGCCTACGGTACTGAGATTAGCACCGAAAAAAACAAACTGATGACAAACAACACCAATGGTATCAGTGCAGAAATAAAGGTCAGTGGACAGAAGCTGGAAAGAGTCACAAGTTTCAAGTACTTGGGATCAATTATCACAGATGAGGGCTCCAAACCAGAACTACTTTGCAGGATTGCCCAGACAACAGCAGCAATAACAAGGTTGAGACCAATATGGAAAGATACCAACATTGCTTTTGGTTCCAAAATAAGACTGATGCGCTCGATTGTCATATCCATCTTTCTGTATGCTTGTGAAACATGGACGCTCACATCAGATCCACAAAGAAGGATTCAAACCTTCGAAATGAGATACTACCGCAAGATCTTGGGCATCTCATACATGTAGCCAATGAAGAAGTCCACAACAGGATCCAATGAGCCATTGGATCCTATGAAGACCTCTTGACCACTGTAAAAAAAACGCAAATTGAAGTGGTACAGTCATGTCTCAAGATCATCTGGACTGGCAAAAACAATATTGCAAGGCATAGTGCGAGGGTGCAGAAGAAGAGGCAGACAGAAAAAGGGGTGAGAAGACAACATTAAGGAGTTGACAGCCATGGGATTTGGAGATTCCCAAAGGGCAGTAGAGAAAAGGGAAAGATGGAGAGAATTAGTTGTAAAGTCAACTGTGGTGCTCCAATGACCTCTTAGGTTAAGGGACTGATGATGATGATGATGATGATGATGAAAGTAAAAATGCATTAAAAAATAAATTCTGCTTCTTATGCATTAAACGATCTTTTTTAATCAGTTATTAAGTTAATGCCTTTGTAGATTCTAACACATACTTCATTTATATTGCCTGTGTGATTAATGGCATGGGAGGACATGTGTCTGAGTCACTAATGGCATTGGAGTGATTAATGGCATGGAAAGATATGTGCCTGAGTGATTAATGGCATGGAAGAACATGTGTCTGAGTCACTAATGGCATTGGAGTGATTAATGGCATGGAAGAACATGTGTCTGAGTCACTAATGGCATTGGAGTGATTAATGGCATGGGAGGACATGTGTCTGAGTGATTAAAGGACTGGAAGGACCTGTTTGAATAATTAATGGCATGGAAGGCCATGTGTCTGAGTCACTAACTGGCATCGGAAGACAGGACTTAATATGAGACTGCGGATCAGCAGCCAACAAATTATCTGTTGATTCATCAAACCTAATCATGTATATAAATTTAGACTAAATTATCATAATTCGGTCTTAAGATAACATTTAACATCAGTATGATTTAAAACAACAATTCAATATAAGCTCTAATAATCATTTTACTGACATTACATAAAACAAATGAGTCATTACAACAAGAATAATTTGCAAGACAGACAAACACAGCATAATACATTGATACAACTGGACAAAACAAAGCAAATAACTTGAAATATGAGCATGCAAAGCATTTTAACAGTCAGTGATTCCAGGACAATTTCAATACAAAACAAATAATAAAATTATTTTGAAAAATTAAAAATTAATGTGGAAGCACCAAATTATGACAAAAAAGCATGCTGTGATGCACCCTACGCATAACTTAAAAAAGAAAGCAGCTAACAGTAGGGCACTCTTTATAGTATGTAAGACAAGGACAGATAAAAAACAAAACAATAACACAAACATTAGCTGTAGTCATCATAGTATTGGTGGGGGTTATTATTTACAAATATTATATTTACAGTCTTTACCATTCCAGGATAGAATTAAAGCTCTAAACGAATTAAAATTTTATTGCTCTCTTAAGTGATTTAGTAACTCATTCGTAGAAAATATTTCCTGCCAAATGTTGAGGTTTTAATTCTTGGGACATGTGAAATATTTGAATATAAAAAATTATATTTATTGTGTTTAAAACATATGCAATCATCCAAACATTTGGGAACACGCTTATTCAAAATTTTGAGAGTCTCTTGAGCCAAAGCCCTGAAGTCTGCACACTTTTAGGGTTGGCATTTTTGCCAGAAGTAAGAGTTCATCATAGCTGCTTGTGTAGTGACTACCATACACAAATCTCGGAGCATGCTTTGTATTTGTTTCAAGCTAAGTAGTGTTCGTGTCACTGCAGAAAAATAGCATGCTAAGGGTCAGAAATTGAAATTGGAGAAGAAAAATGTATGTAAGATTGTCAGTTTGTTGAGTCTTGATAGCTTAGCTTCTGACCAAGATTGAGGCTTTGAAGCTTCCCTACAGAGATGTGGTGCCTATGATTTGAAACCGAAGGATGTACTTCATCCAATGAAAGTTAAAATTATCATTGCTGTCATGCAATGATGTAAACAAGATCACTAAATGCAAGCACTGAACCAAACACACATTCGCTGTCATCTTACTGGTATCACATTTAAATGAATTAGGTCAGGGTAGTCCAACATCTTCAATACCATGGACCACTTGGACCAAAAATGTAAAGTTTGTGGGCTATACATGATACATATTACAGTAATTATATAGCAACCCCCGACAGTGCCTATTCTGTATCAGTAAACTGGGTGAAAATCGACTTTTTCTTATACTGTGTGTGCTAAATTTGTATTAAAATCAATACTGATAACAACATTTTTATGAAATAAACTTTATTTAAAAGGGCTTTAAATTATCTACAAATGCATATAAAATTCATTAATATGTACATTTTGTTTTTTAACCATATGGTCATGTAATCATCAATCAGTTATCAAATTTGTCGGCTTTCAGTTAATTGCTATTTCCTGTGTGTGCGGGTCGACACCAGTGTATTTGTTTTGCAAATACAGGTCACTAGAACCGCATGAATATTAATGAGGTATTCGCCTATTGAATGGGGAATGAATGACATTTCCAATGGTATTTTGAAAATTTGCATATGATGACCCTGTGCTGAGAAAATAGTCCCTGAAGTCTCGCTAATTTTTTTCAACTCATGAATGTTATATTTCAATTTTCAATATACCATTACAAAACACACATTCTAAACTTTCTTTTGATACCAAATTTGTTTTTCGGAACGTATATTTAAGTACATGTACCCGCATTTAATTTCAAAAGTATGCATTTCACAAGCTGACCACTATAAGACACATGGGCGAAGTCGCCATATTGGATTCAAGAGGATAAACATAACTTTGATGTGAAAAATCGGCGATCACAAGACAAATGCTGTGATTTATGTACACTGTTCGAGTGTTTTGTATTGGTAAGTAATTATTTTGTATTTATTAAATACTTTTGTGAAATATAGCATAAATTTCATCATATAAATGATCATCCTCATGTTGACATGTATAGGTAGATTTGACAGATTTACTCTTGAATTATTTTACATTACTTTTCTTCTTCAAAACTTTTATCTAAATACAAATTAATGCCAAATTATTCTATGCAAATGATGTTTTAACATTTTAATAACACAATGAAATCTCTGAAAACGAAATTTAACCAAATAATTCGCAAAGATAGGTGGTACGAATAGAGTACGAAAACGTGATTTACAGATCTACATTTCGTACCATGATAAAGTACTGCTCTGCAATTTTAGATGATGAAATATATATCTTTTTTAACTGTTCCTAAAACATTTTGTTTGTTCATTTTCAGTGCAGAAATAGGAGTGTATGGATTTTCCTGGTCCTTACTGCCAAAATGCAGGCATAAGTGTTGACACAATATCTTCAAAATCTTGTAAAAAAATTGACAGACTGTCAAATGGAATTGTGATTGAAATTTTCAACTTTTATAAGAAAAATAATCACACATTTGCTGAATTTTGCGAGATCCTAACATTACTTAATGATGGGTGTCAGTCAATTAACCAATCTACTCTTACCAACAGAGTTAATAATGTACTTGACCAGAAGAAAAAAACTTGTGAGTAATAAAAAGGTTCCAGGTGTAACAAACATTAATGAACTTCTAGGGAAGGAATTCAAGACAATGGTGCCAATAAAAAATTCAGATCATGTGACAAAACAAAAGCTGTAATGAGAAAGAGTCAGACACAGTGTGTCAAAGCAATGAAGTTCAGTTGGTATGTATTACTTACAGCTCTAAAAATGTTGGCATACAAACAGCAAATGAAACAGAAGACGTCACAAAACAGTGGAACATGAAAAAGTATTTGTACAACAAACAATCAAGAAAACTGTGCGTATTAAAAAAACGAGGCTCAATAAAGACAAAAACTGGACTCAATTAATAATTGAATCGGTCACTATTCTGTAAAAAATGTCAACAAAAGAGATTATACATAAAAAATCAATATTCGTCATTTTCGTGAAGTTCAGCGACTTTACAAAAAAACAACATCAAAACTTCGCAAAGCGGAAGGTGTCTGTCGCAAACACATTGAGGATATAGAACTGTTAAGAAAAGACCTGCAGGAACTTCAAGAGCGGCATCAACTGCTCACAAATAAAAATGGAAAATGAAAAGTCTCGAAAAGAAACTGCTCAAAAATCAAACAGTAAGCTCAGAAGCAAAGTGTCTTTATTGAAACAGTCTGTATCTGAAATGAAACATGATAACACGATAAAAAATATGACATCACAAAAGAGAGACACAAACCTGAAACTAGCTACACTGACTCATAAGTTATCAGAAAAAGACCTAATGGTGTGCTAGTTACAGGATAAAGTTGAAGACTTAAGGGAAATGAAAGAAAGTCAAATCAAAACAAAACATACAGATGGAACTTACAGTGATAAACTAAGGTTGTGTGTGATCCAGCTGGCAGGTCTGGAAGTTGCCATGGAGAAAGTGACACCTGTCATTGAAGTTGTATCGCAAATACTTTTTGAAAAAAAGTTTGACAAAAAGGAGTTACCAAATAGCACAATGGTGCAAACAATAATAGACGAAGGACATTTCATCACGAAAGCATACATTGCTGAAAAAATTGACAATTGTGAAAACTGGGGTCTTAATCGGGATGGGACTACCAGGTGTAAACAGAAAATAATTGACACAGCAGTAACACTAGACAACGGTGAGATTGCCAGTCTGGGATTTACCCATGTTTCAAGAGAAACTGCCAAAATCATCACAGATGTCACAAAAAATCACCTCGCTGAAATTGCTGACATATGAAGCAAATCATGCAAAGAACAACCTAATGAGGATTTTATTGTTAATTCCCTTGCTAAGCTTGCATTCACAATGAGTGATTGTGCTGGTAATGAGAAACTGGCTGACCAACTTTTAAATGAGTGGAGGCATGACATGTTAAAAAATTGTGAGAATGACATTAACAAAAAATCTGTTAAAAACTTTCATTGTATGGCCCGTGTCTTGTTGGGTTTTCATAGATATATATGCAATGACATTAAAGTACTGGAGAAATCTTTGGTAGACCAGCATGGCCCATTAGGATGAGACAGCTTGCCGATCTTTAAATTCTGGTCCAAGGTGGGTACCATCATTGAGCGAGTTGTCCGGATGACATCAGACACTTTTCGGCCGGTTGGTGACCACCTTGGACTGCGAGATCGATGGGATGCCTACTGTACTGAAAAAGGTATTCAGTTTACTGATCATAGTTGGAGAAAAGTTTTCATTTTAAACTTTAATCCACAGTCCACTGTGATCAAATTATACTTAATGGTACCACAAAACTTGGAGTTGCATTGCATTTTAACTTTTTTTTACTAATTTAGTCATTTGAATGTTGAATATATTATATATTTTGCAATTTTTGAGTAAATGCAACCGCGAAACTTGACATGCTGGGAATAATTTTGGTATAACTGCTTTCAAATCTTTTATTTCTTTTTTTGCCTTCAGTTCTTTTTTTATTTAAAGATACAAATATTTTATTCCAGGAATCAAGTCGACAGTCAGGAACTATCGAGACAATAGGTTCAATGGTTTATTCCAAACAGCAGCTGAGATTCTAATACATTGCCTGGATTTCCAGACAGTCATCAGAACTGTACATGCACTGAACAAAAAAATTCTATCTGTAGATGCAGATTTAAAGTCTGACCATATTGTAACTATGTTGCTAGCCCTAGGCCTTATATATGTTAGAGTGACTGGCCCGTACTGGGAACTCATAACATCAGGAAAAGTGCCATACTTAGAATTGTATATATACATTCAAAACTTGCAAAAGTATTTAAAAGATTGTGCAGAAAAACCCAAACTGATTGAAAGTGATGAACATTGGTTGGGAGCGGTGTATGTCACTGCAATTGAGCAACGCTTCTATGAAGTGACAAAATCTATCAAGATTGACAGAAAATTACTGAATCAAGTTATTTCTTCCATGTGTAAGTCAATGGTAGGAACTATTGAAAAACAACTCTCTGATTTCTTGCCTGGTGGGCAGTACAGTGAAGCAGCCGATCCAAAGACAATGATGAGGACACGGTTTGCACAAGTGACCAATCCTGGCTGTGAACACCACTTTGGAGACTTGGATAGCAGTCAGAAGCGTAGACCAAATGCCTCCATGCACCACCACTCCTCCATTCACCTACTCAAGAGAAACCGTCTCAGAATGAAAGAGTGGTATGACAGTATGAATCCCACAGGAAAAGAGTCATTGTGGAAGAGTGCACGCCGTGGTGGAAAAGACTTGCGTCTTAAACATAAAGAACACCAGAAACGTGTGTGCAATGAAATATTGGACCTAATGAGTGAACCGCCACCAAAGAAAAGAAAAGAAAATCCAAATGACACTGGTGAACTCTCTGAAAGTGAAACAGATGAACTCAGTACAGTATGTCAACAGTTGCCTGTTCTAGACCAGCTAAAGGAAAATGATTATGTTGTCGTAGCATACCAGGATGCTTGGTACCCTGGATGTGTTCATGAAATTAAAAGTGACAATAATAATAATAAGTTGATAGTTAAATTCATGGCACCATGTAGGAAAGCGGGAGTTTTTATATGGCCCAGCAGAGATGATGTTCAGGAAGTTAAGCCTGAATTTGTCATAGCAACTAGAATGCTTCCAGAATGTCTAAATTCGGGACGTCAGTGGGTATTCTCAGAGCATAGAAAATTTGATGAACTGTTTACAATGTATGCCAATGTTTTCTTCTGAATTAAATGACTTGTTAAGAAATATGTTGTCCAGTATCTGAATTGTCTGGTAGAAAAAAATAAAGATTTTAACCCCTTATTTTCTTCCCTACACTGAAATCTAGTGGACATAGTTTAATTTACTGCAGATATTTGAATTCTACAGGCAAAATTCTATAAGACGGCCAAGTTTCATGGAGATATCTTGTTTAGATCAGAAGTTATGATGGAAATACTTATTTTATTAAATTATTGGGTCCATGACTTAAAAGAATTAAACATGCATTTATATAAGGCAAAAATTCACTGAAAAGCCAATTTTTGCCAATATTCAAATAGTCATAACTTTTGAACTAATCAACATATTTTAAAAAATTAAAACTGTTCTGAAAAGGTCTGAATGAGCTCTATATGAATCAGTCATTAAAATGCAAATATTATGACTTTGTAATTTTGACTGGGGTTGCTAAATTATACTATAATTATAGATTTGACTTTTTGTATGAGTGCGGGCCGCAAGAAAATGACCCACGGGCCTGTAGTTGGACCACTATGAATTAGGTATTTGCATTATAAGGCAAGAAACTTAATTACTTCAACAATTTTAAAGCAAAATGCATAAACTGACAATAATAAACTAAAGCATAAAAGGAGAAGTTACTGGTACAGCATCTTGCTAATGCTCAAGTCTTGTATTTGTCCAATCAAATTATACACATTTGAAGTAGGAGGAAATGACAGGAAAACAGAGGAGAATTAAACATAATTATTAAATTTTCAAACAAATTATATAATATTTCCATCTAATAATTCCTACTGATTATCCCTTAAAAACCATGAACTCATTTTTTAAAACGACATTGCAATTGATAAAATATGCTGATTGATCAGTAGAAAAAAATACACAAGTTTTCCCAAGACTTATAGCAAATAAAATTTCTTATAATCTTGTGTCACAAATTATTCTAGGTCATAAAAAAAAATACTTTTGCAAATATTCAAGGTTGCCCCTAGCTTTATAGTGTCCAAAGACTTTCCGACATTACTAGGATGGTACATGACAAAACTTAAGGTGTTCAAAGACTTGCCATCATTTACTGGTATAACAGCAAGCTTCTAGTGTCCGAAGACTTATCATGAATACTAGTACAGTACAACACAAAACTTATAGTGTCTATGAATGAGCAATATCTAAAGAAAAATCTGCATCACAGTAAGTAAGGATGAATAGATAGTCATTACAAATAAAAGTAGCACACCATCAATTTTGCCCAGGGTAAACACTAAATCATTTTACTATTTTTTAAAACAAAAACAATATCATTCATTCATTTATTCATTGCTTATCCTCTATCCAAACCTTGTTCGTCCGGCACTTAGGAAATTCATGGTCTCCCTGTACCACAATAAACTGTAGAGGTACCCTGTCAGGTCGTCTATTGTTGCAGAAAGCATCCCAAATGGACTTGTGAATAGCATTGTAAGTAATATCCAGTCCACTCAAAGCAATGAGGCCAGTTGGACGACACAGCAGCTCAGCTGGAAGCTCACTTGCCCAGGACATCTTACCTGATCAAATAATGAAAAGATACACAAGAGAGGTATGATTGTATGATAATGCAAACATTTATAAAACTGCACAAATTCTGGTTAATTATAGAGGTCACTCACAATAATGAATCCAGATTGTATCACCTCATATAATGTGATATGGGTGTGGGTCCCATCAAATGTGGTTCCTTAATTAATATGTGTGTGGATCCCATCAACTGTAGTTCCTCAAATAACCTGGGTGTGGGTGTGGATCATATCAAATGTGTGATTTGGATTTTTAACGTCACTTTAACAATTTTTCAGTCATATCACTACAGTGTCTACAGTGTGTAAGTTTATAGTCATGTCTAGCACTGGGCATCATGCTGCAGACATGTAGCATTATGTCCCACCCAGTCACATAATCCTGACACCAGGATGACTAGTCCTGACACTAAGATCTTAATGCTGAGTGCCAAGTGAGGCAGCTGCTAATACCATTTTATAAGTCTTTAGTATGACTCAGCTGGGGTTTGAATCTGCAACCTCCTGCATCCAAGGCAGATGTTCTAACAACTTAGGTTGGTAGGTAAGGAGAGAGACAGACAGACAGTGTATGTGTGTGAGAGAGAGAAGGGCACCGGCATTAGTTACGTTTTTTAAAGAACAACTTGTGTTTCTTGAATTAATTGTGTATGCATGACATAAGGACAATTTGATAAATCTATGAGTTTACTGGAAATTTTCTATGTTTAAGTAGGTCAATTAAATATAAATTAAAATATTGCAAAGTTATCTCATATCTCATTTTCTCTAAAAATCTATCTATCTATCCAATTTGGCTTCTTTATTTTCATCCCTTACAGATGGATTTGATTTGCAAATTACACCTCTTATGGTAAAAGTCATACACGTCATGTATGTGCATTTAACTTAAATATAAATTGTTTTTAAAATTATACTAATTTTGTTTAACCTAAGTCTATTAAATCCTGATTACTGAATGATCTTGACTGTTATCAAGAAACTTCCATACAAAAATTACTGATCACTATGGACTTTTACAACGGTGGCTAGATACTAAACTAGGTCAAGAAAAATGCATGACAAGTCTTGTCGGCACAATAAATCAACATGTGTAGATTTCATTGTGACATCACAATGCAAAGTACATGTAAATAATGACCTTCCAAATGAATATGGATGTATGAGGATCCCAATAAAGTGGATAATTGCTATTTAGATATGCAGAAATAAATTCTAAAAAAATTATACCATTACTGAAATAATTGGTGTTAAACAAATACACGACCTGTATTAATCTTATTATATAATACAATACTGTGTATATAATACTGTGTTGAGTTATTCCAAATTAAATTACTTAATGGGACCTCAGTATCAAAGGAAATTTCAAAGGTCAAGATGTTACATTACTCATGGTATTTTTTCCCAATGTTCAAACAAAAGCAATCTTAAAACATCTATGCTTATTCACAAGTTACTGAGAAGCACTTAGGCCCAGAGAGACAGACAGACAGAGTGTTTGTGTGTCTGTGTGTGTGTGTGAGAAAGGGGCACCAGCATTAGTTATATTTTTTGAAAGAACAACTTGTGTTCCTTTAATTAATTGTGTATGCATGAAATAAGGACAATTTGAATATGAATGTGTTAAGATCCCAATAAAATGAATAATTGCCATTTAGATATGCCAAATTAAATTCTAAAAAAATTATGCCCATTACTGAAATAATTGGTGCTAAACAAATACATGACCTGTATTAATCTTATTATATAATACAATACTGTGTATATAATACTGTGTTGAGTTATTCCAAATTAAATTACTTAATGGGACCTCAGTATCAAAGGAAATTTCAAAGGTCAAGATGTTGTTACATTATTCATGGTATCTTTTCCCAATGTTCAAACAAAAGCAATCTTAAAACAGCTATGCTTATTCACAAGTTACTAAGATGAACTTTCAACATATAAAACTAAAACAGTTAATGTCAGAACCTCCAAGTGTTGGGTCTTGCTTTAATTGGGGTAGATTTTTTAATCTGCATACATTTTGACTTGGGTTCATTTAGACTCAAGTACATTTTGACTTGGGAACGTTTCAGTTTAGGTTTAATTTTGACTTGGGAACATTTTGGTTTGGGTATGTTTTGACTTGTTCCCCAGCTGGAGGACACATAATACATGTGATCAATTTTGGGTTACACGGATTGGGATGGGGGGGGGGGGCTTACATTTTGTCTTAATAAATCCTTAAATTTTTTGTCAAGATTAATCTTTTTTTTTTGTAATTACAAAGGTAACAGAATTATGGTAGGGTTAATAAAAACAGATGCTTGACCCATCACACAAAATGATGTCCCTTTCAGTGCTCAAAACATCAGCATGTTGCATCTGCTACAACAACATATAGAACATTGATCTGTTCTACTGGAAACATGATCATGATCATTTTATTTGCCTACCTATGTATACCAATCTATAAGTAACAAATACACCCCCAGTTCAAGAAGGATGTGTAGTGCATTTCAGAACCATGTTGTGAAAGTACTGTGCAGGTCAAAGCAGTGTACTTCTTAATTAGGATAAAGGAATGAGTTGAAATTCCAGATCAAGCAATACTAAATTACATGTATGTGATCAGATTCAATATGTGTTGAAAGAAATAAGACTCAAGGATTAAAACTTAGTAGTTAATGATATAAAACAAATTAAACTGAGAAAAGGTAAAGTTGTATATCAATATATTCTACAATGATTGGCTGTTCTTACAGCCTGTTTGAAATGAATGAGTTAGTCTATGTATGGGTATAGTATTTACCATTGTGTAACATGCATCTAACAACAATGAATCATAAGTAGATGAAAACAATGCATTGTGTGATAGCAGATCAGGGTCTATGTTGTTTGCAGCTAAGTGCACATAACACACAAGTCAATACAGTATTCAATTTGTGATGGCATTTTATTTCATACTAATATTTATAATAATTAAAAAGTGTCCCCAGAAATGACCTGATTTTAAAGCAGTTGAGTGTTATTTACAGACCACATAAATTTCAGTGGGACTTCTACAGCTGGTGGTAAATATTCTAATACTGGCATTTTTCTGCAATGTATAAAACTAACTATTCACTGAACAATAAACACAACTTATTTAAACAGGGTCAAATATTCACAAACTAATAATTCAAAAAAGCTAAGCTTGGTATGACTACATCCCATTTGTCATGGTCTACAAGAAAAACAGTGATGACAGATCGCAATTATGTTGTACTAAAAGGAGTGTTCCAGTTGCATCACATTTGCAATGACAGGTTTCTAGTCTTTTCAGCTACTGGAACAACCCCTGCAACAGGAAATTTTCTCAGTAAACTAGATGCCATATTTCAGTGGAATCCATGGAAAATCTTTGTCCATCCTAATTATTTTGCAGAATGGACTTATCCTTATTATGCAGATGATCTCTTGTAGTAGTAGTCATCATATTAAAAAATACTAAAATTAACTTAATGTATAATGTGTTTATGAACCGGAATTAAGCTTTTGATAAAAATGTAAAAAATGATACCATAAGCTCATCTTGCATATACTATACGCAAGTGTTGCCATTCCGATTCTTTTGACAAGACTGTCACAGTTGTACTTGGCTTGTTTCACTGATTTCACAAAACTGGATAAATTCAGAATATGTTTTCTATTTAGACCTAGTTATCTTGTTTGATTATTATTGAAGGAGGCACATATTTTATCTTTCTTCCTATAATTTTTCCTGTTATGGCACAATGATAACATGAAACGGGCATATGAACTTTTGCATTACCATCATACCTATTTAACCATGGAACCCTGGTGACAGAGTGGTCTAAGGTGCTCACATGTACAGATCACTCACAACTACCTATGTCTGCATGGATTAGTCTCAACTTAAACATCATGGGTATATGAGAAAGCTTGCCAGTAGATTCCCATGAGTCAGTGGTTTTTCCCAGGATTTTCCTACACCAAAGCAATATACTGGCCTCCACGTATTACCTATCATGTATTGGAAAACAGTGTTAAACCTCACAAAATCAATCCAAACCAATCAATGTTCAATGTTCAACTATGCTGCATATTTACACAAAAATAATTGCTAACCAAGTATACTATAAAGTATTATTACAGTGTTGTGCTTGTGGTCTCACTAAACACCCCAAGACTCTCCAACAACACACCAAGACTTTAGATAATCACACCACAACTCTCATAAATGCTTCTTGGAGCAAAACAAACAGAAAAACACCAAATACACAAACATGGACATTAATAATATCAATGAAAGAATTGACTGATGGCCCCATTCCAGATAACCTATATAAAATCACTCTTATGCATCAAATCTCTTTAATTTTAAATGTTTTTGAACAAGTTCCTCATTATATGGCAATTCACTGTACTCACTTTATTTTTGTATTAACTGTTTATATACAAATTTTTCATTTCAAACTTGCACATTGCAAATTTTGAAAGCAAAGTTCAGAATACATGACCAATGATTGTTAGAAACTCCACAGCAGTAATTTCCCTTGAATTTACTTAGATGTCAAAGAAAACTGCTGTATAGATTACTTGATGTACTGGACACAATTTAACTGTTTGAATACATAGATCATTTAATGCTTGGTACTTTCACACAGACAACTAACTGACTTTTTATCAACAGTAATTCACAAACCACAATGCAGTTTGATTCAAATACACTCAAATTCAAATTTGCAATTGAAAATTTGTTTCATGTCATATCTGTTATATACACTTATGTATAATAAGTGCGTAAAACATGTTCTTTCCATCAATCAAGCATTAATATAAGATAAATATTCATTTGCACACTCTAATATTCATGTGTTAAAGACCAAAATTACCTTTTTGCTTACACTTTAATTAGTAGGCTTCTAGGTTGTGAAAGACTTTGCTAATTAATAAAATAGCGAAATGATTAATAATAATGTAATTGCCAAAAAAGTTTAAATCACCATATCTGTTTTATACTCGACTGGGCCCTTGGGAGGAGATGGGGGGGGGCAGTCATTCTTATATTTTCCCATGAGATTAGATAAAAGTTTACCAGATATTATCCTAAAAGTGACCTGAATTTTTAAGAAAAGTCTGTTTTATTTTGTCAGAAATACAACTCCTGCATCAGCAGCATTGCTCTTCATGAATACCAAGGCAATCATCAGCCCCTCACAACATAACATGGTAATTGGTGATAAGAAAAACACTTTGTAAGGACTCATTGAAGACTTTTGATAAAATGAAGGAAAAGATGAGATACATATATCATGACTTGAAAAAAACTTACTCAGTGACTGGCACTCACAACACTAGAGTAATAAGTAATGTAAGTACAATGAAAAGAGGAAGTCTGCAAACAAGCGACGTAACCTAGCCAATGTAACCAAGGACATGTTAGAAGTCCTCAGGATGATAAATGAACATCCATTTGTGCAAAACAGTAATACATAACAAAGATCAGGTACCATCCATCATTAGCAAAAATACAACACTTCTTGACATATGATAATAAACAACCAGTAAGATATAGAGAAAATATTCAACCTTGGGAATTTTTATGTAAATACACTGGCATACAGAAGTCAAGGAGTTGTCCGAAACGGTACAAACAAACATCCGATCTTAACTGACCCTGTCCTTCTGCTCATAGACACTTCTTACAGAACTTACAACAGCTTTCTAAAGCATATAGCTCCAGATACTGATAGAGATGTTCATTCCGTGAAAGTAAGAGTGTCTGAAATGATGGGATTTGGAACTGATGATGAGTAAGGCATAACCAAGATCATAGAGCATATATTTCCCTCGGCTACACACTATCTTTACAGTAAACATCTTGAGAATAATGTCAAGCACTATCTTCCAAACAAAACTGGGGTGGTCATAATAAAGGTCCAGATATTTGGTACTGGTAACGCCGCAGATGCAAATAGTACAAGAGATTTTGAAGCCAATCAGACCATATGGAAACAATGTACAACACCTGATATTTGCACCATACTTCACAAACAACCTGAAACTCCTACTACAGAAATATGTTTTCAAACCTACCCACAGAAATAATGAACACAGGAATTGGACTAATAACAATGTAGAATCCATCAATGACAATAACATTCTAAAACTTTCTGTTGATTAAAAACCAAAAAGACACCCAAGACCTAATACATAAACTTTACAGTGTGACACAACTTCATTTCATGGATTATAGTGTTCTTCATGACATTGTGAATCATAAATTAACTCAAAAAAGAACATATTTACCACACAGATCACAGTACTTGGCAGTGAAAATCCACAAAACAAAAGGCAGATTTTAGTGAACTTCCTCAAGTATATTAAACATATGCAGAAATCAAAATAAAAAGTGTGACCCTGCTATAACACAATGGTTGGGGTCCACAGAAAGCAACCAAGTTGTGTACCAAAGAGTCTTATAACCAACCAAGTCAGTTAGATGAAGAAAATAATGCATGTATTCAATATATAGCAGGGGGGGAGGGAAGAGGGGAGAATAAAAGCAGGCACAAAAGTACATGTTTTTGATTAAACAAAGACAAACCTAGTCTGAAATACAGTTGTATATTCACAACTTACACTTGTGTGGTACACTCCATAATGCACTGTATATGTATATGAAAAATCCTTGAACTTAAGTATGGATGACATTAAGAAATTCTCAGTCACATCCTGTCAGAAAACACAAATAAAACATATATGAAAAATGGTAGTCCCTTATATCCATTGTCAACAAACAGGTTACTAAACAATTCACTATGATACTCAAAGTTGCCAGCAGTATGTGGCTTTAGTTGCTTATATGACATATGTACATGTACTTAAATTGGTCTATATTTTGGTCAGCCGGAGACAGTTATCATCTTGCCAAAGGCTACCCAGGGGATGAGGTTATTCACAGGGAAAGAAAACATGTGAACATGACATATTCAATTAACCTGATGGCCAGATATCTACAACTTCAAAAGAGTGGATATTTAACTTGCATTTTATGCTGCCATTGGTAGCAATCATAAGCATAATCTTTTTTCCTGCAAAAAGGAATCTTTCACAGCACAATAAATATATTCCAGTTACACTGGAAAATCTAACAATTCACCAGATTCCATTGCATTTATTTAAGTTTGGTGCTGACTTCCTTTGATGAAGGGTGCTTTGTTTTTATCTCGATTGTAGTTGGCTTGCTTTGATGAAGGGTGATTGTGTCATTGAAGTCACCACTAAAGGCCAACTTTGGAGGACCAAACAAAATGCCCATTTGTTTTGCAGTGGAACATCAAATATTTGTAAAACATTGATTGAGGCTGAAATTTTTCTTCAATTGCTTAGTATTTATATAGAATGATTGGTGCTTCAAATGTAATCAGTTTTTTTTTGAAGTTTCAGCAAGACTTTTTTCTGTTTACATTTTTTTTTTTTAAATTAACCATAGTTTGGTCGATTGTAGGCATTCCAGTTCCCGCCTTCAAAGTTTGGTCGACTGCAACTAGTCTGTTAGAATGACTGTTTGAGTGTATACTCACAGCATACAGTACTCAGGCCAGATGTCAGCATAAGCAGAATGATATAACAATACACTGTTAAGATGGTTTGTCGATATGAACCAAGGATTTGTTTATGCAACAATGGATAGATTCCAGAACATTTTATATCCAAGACTGCAGCTTCAGTGGTTCCTTTGAATTTCTCAACTCCAAACCAAAGCTTGTATATACATGTATAAACAGTCAACAATGTCACCAAAAAACCTCAGAAAAACAGATGGTATATTTTAGCACCAATAAGTAAGAAAAAATGTAATTTGCAACATTGTTGAAGCCCAGCATGATCCCTAATAAAATTCTTATATGTTATTTTGTGTACGGTACTTTTAAGAAGAATAAAGTGTTTTTTAAGATGAATTAAGTTTTTTTCATGTACAAAAAAAAATACATGTATATAAAATTTCAGGAGCCAAGCCATGATCGTCTCATATTAGAATTCATGTGATTTTTTTCCCCTAAATGATAATATACTTTTTACACATTATTTTTCTTACTTTTAAGAAGAGAAAAAATATTTTATTGGCGTATGAGAAAAATACATAAACCTGCTGAAGTCATACAAAGAAAGACTATTCCTGCAATGTGAGAAGGCAGCCAAACAAAATAAATATGCACGGATGGACGTCTTACATTGCGGGACATGTACAGAAGTTATCTTTCCTTCCATCAAAAACCACGTTCGATTTCATGCAGTTATAAAATTTTCCTTCCTTAAACTGAGATTTTGGATAATGTTAGTAGACTTCCTTTTGGGTATGTTTTCCAAGTAGCAACGCGGTAACCGTACGTTCCAACATACATTAATAGCACCATCACGGTGTCATGCATAGACCAGTATGCAACTCTACGAAAATAGATAATAGCATTATCAATGGTGTTTTATCCAAAAGTATTATCAGGATGAAATGAACCAAACAAGTTTCTCGTTTTTATCTTCTCTGCCTTTGCATTGAATGTTCGAGCTATTACCAACAAATTGTGGAAAAAGTTCACAACTTCATCAAATTTAGGAAAATGGGACGAACTTCAGCATCAGACAACGGGTGTATTAAGGCTGGAGTATTGTCAGTTAACAAAAAATGCTATAGGCCTATTATTAAACAAAACGAAACTAATCGATTCTTTTGAAACATGCAATGAGAACATAACCACTAATATAAATTAATTTTTTTAATATATTATTCATTTTCTTACTTATATTGATAATGTGCCAGGAAAATCCTAACAAATTACATTATTACATTTCGTTTCAAGACACAAAATCATTGTGCTGTTGAAAGATAGTGCTATATGGTGCGGTCGTCATAAAATAACAGCTTTTTCAGCAAAGGAGCTCTTCACGTTAATACATGTACATTAGACCTTCAGTTCTGTGCTGTATAAATTTTTGGAGACACTGTGTTTTGTATTATATGAAAAGTGATGTTAAAATGTGCTGTAATAGAAGTAGTGATATGTTTTCGAGGGCACACGGTAATTGTGGCCCAAAGGCTATGAATTAAATTTTATTTAGAGTTGAAATTGCTTTGAGATGTTTACAGACTGCGAACAACAGGTTAACAATTTACTTCAACAATCAGACCATCGAGTTATTCTCGGCCTTATTTGTGACATGACTGGAGGAGAAGAACTTGTTGGTCTATAGTCATACTTAACAATTATACGTTTTTTTCTCTTTCTAGTTATAAAATTATGCTTCTTTGCAAAACTGAGTATCCCTCCCCCATTTATAAGTTATATTTTAGTAATCGATGCACGAAACACAATTTAAGTGATGGGAGTCTGCTCTCCGGTTGTATGTAGTGTTAAAATACAAATGTGTAATGGTGAGCCAACACACACTTAAGATACTCCTCTCCTCCCAATTTATGATTTCTGTTTTAAAATGAAATACAGAGAAGTCAATTTGCATGAATAGAATACACTCTACATTTACATGTGGTGTTAAATACACTGGTTAAAATAATGCCAGGCCAATCTATCCTTAAGATACCATTTTTATACATTTCGATTTTAAATGTACAAGAAGGACAAGACTATGCAAAACATACAAAAGCACACATATATGATAAAAAAAATTTAATGCATTGGAAATATATCACTTTTAAAAGTTCCATCCAGATGGAGGAAACTCCTTCCAAAACCACATGTAAGCGAGATAAGCCAACATTTTAGGCAACCAAATGCTGCAAGCATATATGCAAGACTAGAAACTAACCTGCTAAACATTCAGATGATTAAGGTAGCAGCAGCAGCCTATTGTGTTTACATATAGAGCATTTACACCATGAACTCCCATACTAGGTGTTTAAGAGGGATTTAAAATTGTTAAACTCTGTGTTCATATGTTACTGGGGAGAGAATTCCATAGTTTTGCTTCTGCATACCTGATAGATTGTAGCCCATACCTGGATGTTTTTATTTCTGGGATCTCCAGAGTATTTACATACCCAAAGGAGCAAGAAGATTGTTTTAAAGCTACCAGATAAACAAGTTCATCCTAAATGCTACTTTTGGTGAGGACATGTTGAAAAAAAGACTACGGCTGCCAGATTATGGTCAGGTTTTGCAGTTAGCCATTTTTTTTGACACTTTTTGTGTACAGTCATAAAGTTTGATGGGTATTTTCAATTTGGAGAGTACTGTCAATGGACAAAAGTATATTCTGGTTACCTACTGTTCATACTACAGTTATTATGTTAAGATTTGCATTTTTGCATTTAGCTCAGTTTCTCTAACATTCTTGCATGTACAGTCATGTAACTTTATTGGTATTTAAATATTGGATGGTTCTACTCATCACCTGCAAAAAATAGGTCACTGTGACCAATGTTTGATACACCATTGATTATATGAAGTTTTTGCATTTTGCTAATGGAATAGAGACTTGTTATTAACAACAGACATTGTTGAACACGCAGTAATCAGATTAATACATTTCAGTTATTCAATATATCAAGAATATTTCCTATTTCCTAGGTTGAACACCCATATTTCTTATGATGTGAAAGGAGCTTTTTATATCCATCCATAATGAGCAGTCAAGAGACACAGCAGGTACAGTGATGTTGCTAATGTTATATATTAAGTTTTACATAATCAATAAGGAAAAGGCAAAGGGCAAAAATGTTAGTAATTCAAGGCTACTGGCCCATAAGACATAATCCACATGCATAATTTATCCTGAATTTTAGAGTGCACTTACATGTATATATCTCCACCCCACTATGGTGCATGAAGAAATAAAACATTGCATGAGTTGTACACCACTCAGGTAGCCTAAGTGGTTAGAGCATCTGCTTTGTATAAGGGAGGTAGCAGGTTTAGACCACAGCAGAGTCATACCAAAGACTAATAAAAATGGTACTAGCAGCTGCCTTGCTTGGAACTCAGCATTAAGAGGTTAATGTTAGGACTGGTCAGCCTGGTGTCAGGATAATATGATTGGGTGGCACATGATGCCACATGTCCGTGGCATGATGCACCAATGCTAGACATCACTATAAACTACCATACTGAAGACATCATAGCAATATTACTATAATTGTTAAAGCTACATTAAAAATCCAAAAACACACACATGCATGAGCTGTACTGTATCACCATGGAGTTATGTGGAAACTATGTCTCTATAAATAATGCATTTGTTTCTAGCCAGACCAAGTTGGACCAAGGCTAAAAAAAAAAGCCTCGCAACACATGCATTGAAGTTGGTTATCTCAATCAGCAAAATATAATGTAAAGTAAGATCCTTTTCTATGTTAGATTGTTTTTTTTAAAAACTGTTTGACATCATGGTAACACCAATCGTAACCTTTGGAGCAGAGATATGGGGATCCGAGTATGCACCAGAAACTGAAACCATCCATAATTGCTTATGCAGAAAGTTATTGAAATTTGTCAAAATAATACATCCTCTGATTTGGTTCAGTGTAAATGTGGGTGATATCCACTTTTTCCTTCTTATAGGTAATAAGTGTGTGAATCAGTTTATAAAGATGAAAAGTTTTTAGTGTACTTCATGATTTTGAACACATTGTGACCCAAATACACATGTAAATTATATGACACAATTCTTTTGTTGCATCAGTTGTTATGACATCATAAAATCTGTCTCCTAGCTGATCCTTTATTATCTCCATTTGTCTCACTATCTCTTGAAATTTTCAGATTCATTTCACAATTTTTCATGAAATTTAATAAAATAGATGAAGTAGGTTATAATTTTGCATCACATCAGCTGTTTTATATGCAATATAAAATCTCTCGTTCTTATTGCATTGATACTGATTTTTTTTTCACTTTATATTGTACTACATTTCACTTTTAGACAGGTCAATCAGCTGATTAAAGAGATACTTGTTAACTGTCAACCCAGTCTCATCGTAATCCATGCACTCGTGTGTTGTTATTGGACCTGAGAGAAAAAATAGTCCCCTACCCCATCCTTTATGACTACTGTCATTGACCCCTGGTTTTCCATTTGAGATTTCATTGGCTACACATTCCTACTTATGTGTTGAACTGATACAGCTTAATAGGCCCCTCTTCACCCCATCTCACTAACCACACGTGTATGACAGCAAAAGTTATATTGATTGGTTTTTTGCAAAATCAGCAATTAAGCTTCCCTGATTTGAATGTTCTGCATTCAAGGTGATGTACAGTATAAATCAACATGCATGTTTCTAATGGGATGTACACTTACTTTATTTTCAGGAGGAACTGGAAGTGTTGAGGTCAATCTATGAAGGGGATGGTAATTTCAAGGAAATTTCCCCCACAACATTTCATTACAAGGTATAAAACATGTTGTTGAAAAGTGGATCAGATACTTAATCAGCCACCACTACTGACACCCATTATTACTGAAAGTTTTAAATCTATTCATATATCATTGGTATCAAGAAGTTTTCACAAATTTTATTAATGCCCTCTTTGATTTTAATGTTGACATTGTTTGGTCTCCATGGAAACCATATAGCCCTTAAAAGAACCCATTGGCCTTCGATAAGTGACCACTTTTGCAAGTCGCAGAGATCAACTCTGGTGCTGTTCAGGTGCAAACGAAGTGTCACCACTGCAGCATCTAGACTCCCTCTTCTACCTCTAGTTTTAGTTAATTGGTAAAAGGTAGCATGAGATAAAGTTGTGCCCATAATAGGTCATGCTATGTGTGTCATGCTTTTCGTATCAGTAAACATTTTATTGATTGGTAAATGTTATATTCTTTAAGTCCAGTTTGAAATGGCAAAATTGATGCAAGTACAAGTCCTATTGATGCAAGTACAAATCCTATTGATTCAAGTACAAGTCCTGTTGATACAAGTACAAGTCTTATTGATTCAAGTACAAGCCCAATTGATGTAAATACTAGTCCTATTGATGCAAGTACTAGTCCTATTGATACAAGTACTAGTCCCATTCATGTACTAGTCCTATTAATGCAAGTACAAGTCCTGTTGATCAGAATATTTTGCACCAGGGTCATTCATAATGGAGAAATCAAGGAGATCCAAACCTTGTAAGTAATTTTAACAGAGACATCCAGGCTAGCTTACACAGCATAATTACAATGTAAACACTGTCAGCATATGTCATTTTACAGAGAATCTGCATGCTTCACTATGATTGCTTCATAATTATCATGAATCTTTCAACATTCTCATTATCAACCAGTTACTGCTTAAATTACCATTATTTTTCTGGCAGGGCCATCCATCTTTTACAAAACTGACATTATTTTTTCTGTTCTATTGTTGCATCACGTAATCTTGTTCTTTTGAGCTGGCTACTTCAAAAGACAATGAGAAGGCAGATATTTTTATATTGAGTTGTTAAGGCTTTGTATTGAGATGTGTGAGTCCTATAATAATAATAACCTTTGCTGTCTGTCCATCTGTCTGTCTGTTCACATTTCGTGTAAGCATAGTTCAGCAATGCTTACACGTAACTGGATGCCATTTTGTGGGTGAATTGCCTATTACATGTAGGTGTGCCTTTTACAGATTTTGTCTTGCCAAGTCCAATTTTGTTATTTCCCTTTCCCCATTGATATTATATCACTGCTACAGGAGATCCTTTCAGCCAGCATAGCTAAGGAACCATCGAACATATTTTGAAGCAGTTTGGTGTGTACATTCAGTGCTCAGAGAAAGTTTTTTTAGACACAGGTCCCAGGCTGGTAATTAAACTAACTCACAAGCCCTGACTGAAATTCCACAACCCCTGGCCCCAATTTCCACATGCCCAAAAGTTCCTCTTTTTTAATATTGTCACACAACGTTGCAATAGCTACAATTAAATATAAATTCAATAGGGTTCAGAGGGGTTTGAAGGTAATGCAAGTGTCATTAGTGTTCATTGCTATACTGGCATACTTCACAAAGTAAAACTCCGTCATCTAAGAGTTCTGAAATTTATTTTTCTTGGGCTTTGCTGATAGTGAACCTAAATTGACTTAAAAAATGAATTATACCTGATCACTATTCCGACAACTGAAATGATCATGCTCTGCATTCTAAATATGCAATAAAATTCGACTTCAAAGAAACATTGTCACTGTTCACAAACGTGTCAAAAATATAATACATATGGCTTAAACATTTTAATTCAAGGCAATAATGTGTAATAACTTTTGTTCTTGTACACGCATCTAGCATCTCTTTAATTTCCTGATACTACTTAAACAGATTAGCACAGTGGACTCACCTGCTGCAGCCTTCAAACAAATCTCACTAACTATTGTCAGCCAGTTAAGTAATATGTGAAATGGTGGTTTATACCTGACCTCTTTGACTTCAATTGCTGCTTTGTAAACTGTCCAATCATGACTGTTTAGCATATATGCATGCTACATGTATACTGAAAGTAGTGGGTTTGGGGGTGTGGGATGATTAATAAAAATTGTGTTTTCTAGAAACACAACCATGTCAAGGGGTTTGGGAGTTAAAAATTGTAATTTTAGCATGACACACCACGCTTCATTCTGATTAAATTCATATATCAATTTCACATAGGACAGTGGTGATCTGATGTAGATTGTGCCGTGTTATGGCAGGTATGTCAACATGTTGAAAATACATTTACACATTTTGTCAATGCAATCAAAGTTTCCTAAGGCAAATTAATTCTTTTTTTCGACAATCCCGATGGGCACCTCACTTAGAATACAGGACGGGCCCAATCTAAAATTAGAGGGGTCCTGGGCATCAGGCTATCAGATTTTAAGCATTGACATTATTTCTTAAACATAGATGTGCCTTGTATGAATTTTGTCTTGTTGACCCCTTTTTGGATAGAGTTATGGCTCTTGACAATTGATTGTATATCTTTATATGGGATGTTGCTTGTAATCAACATAGTTCTGCAACCCTTACACATGATTGGATGCTATTTTATAACTGAATTGTATTTTAAATATTGGTGTCCATTTTAAAGGTTTCAGTTCCAGTTTTGATGGCATTATTGCCAAAAAGGTCATGGAGTTTGTGAGAGAATACTGTTTATAAAGCAGGTTTTAAGGATTTTACATGTTTTACTTCTATCAGTTATTTACATATATTTATAGAATTTTAACATCATTATATTTTATATTTTATTTTGGATTTTTTTTTTAGGGGGGCCCAGGGGTCAAGCTAGACTTAAATTTTAGGGAGAAGTGACTTCTCCTTTTGGTCAGAACAGGGAGAAGTGGGAGCTTAACAGGGAGAAGTGGGAGCTAAACAGGGAGAAGTGGGAGCTAAACAGGGAGAAGTGAGACCAAAGCAAGAAACACGATAGATAGATATATAGATAGCTGCATTATCTTATTTTAATGATGTTTTTTATATTCATACCCATTCTATTCATACTTGTATATGTGTGTTTGAATTGAAGTAAATGCAGTGTATTTTGGCCTTATGACTTAAAAAGCACATCAGAAGCTATACATTGTAATTAATTTTAACTGATAGCAGTAACAAGATTAGAGTCTTGTAACTGCAAGTTGGTAAAAATGCTTAATAAACTACCACTTAATTATTTTATTTTCTACAAGTTTTGTGTAAAATTGCAGTCAAAAAGATTTCTAGCATTCTTTGAAACAACCCCTAATACATGTACTTAGGAATAAATCCATAAGTGACTTCAAACCATACTCTTCGTCCTGATTTCATTGTTCCCGATAAAACATTACTGTAACTATTCATAGACAACACACTGAAGCACTAAAGTCGATATATAACTAAACTGGACCCTTTATTCCACCAACCAAAAATCCGAGAATTCGTATTGCACAGAGCGAGTGCATCTATTTTTAGAAAGAGGGCTTTTCCTAATATAACTACTCACTTTCTTGCTTCGTTACAAAAATTCATTCATAGGACTGCATATTTATGGTTGTATTATCTGCCTACCTACTGGTAATAACGATATGCATTGGTTAAATAGTATTTGCTTCAGTACTATATATATTTTTTGTATTTTCACGAAAATTAATTACGGTAAGTAAGAAAACAACATTGACCTTGCAGCATTGTTTCGAATTCCACAACAGAGATTGTCACATGCTTCTGACCTACATTATTAAATATTTAGGCTAAATCTCCTATCACAGAATATTTAAACTTTGTTTTCATTATATTATATATTTTCCTGAACCTATTTGGCCAATTATTTACGAATACAGACAGTTTAATGAAGTGGTATATCATATACGCAGCGATGTCCGCCATTACAAGTTCATTTACAGTTTCAAACTGATTTTATACAGAAAATACGCAAATACGGCCGTTAAAATCTCCATTTATTAAAAAAAAAAGAAATAAATTAGAAAACACTCTTCACCGATCATATTTTTTTTAAAGCAAATTACTATTTGCATATTGATGTTTAAATTTCGAAACAGAATTTGTTATATTTTCATCATAGCACAGTGTGCCCAACTTCATGAAATCAAGCAGTGATATCTTGCTCCGGAAAGGGTTAATGGTCAGTTAGCTATTAAAACTTGCATGTGAATGTGCAAGAATTTCTTTGTCGCCGTAAGCTGATTGGTATCAACACCACATAAATACATTTGGCCTTGGGTTAGAACAGTGCCAGAACTTACTGGCTACAGCGAGGGGGCATCTCAAAGTCGGAATCTAGTCATTTTACGTCCGAAAAATCAGAGGGCGAAGTCGTTTTCACTTTCCTAACAGAAGAAGGCGAAGTTTACGTTTCTCGGGCGACTTTTTCGCCCACTTCGCCTGGTAGCATGACCCCTGGGGGCCATTTTTTTAAAAGGTTTATCTTAGAAACGTTTTGTGCAGTTCATCTTTACATTTTTTGGAACCTTTTTCTGTTGGCACTGCATAGTTGCTGAAGTGCCGTAAAACACTACTTCTTTCATACATACTGTAGGTTCTTGTGTACATTGTCTCTTATCCTAGGTGTGCCTTTTTTGTGTTTTGTCTTGTCAATTCTATTTAAGTATAGTTATGTTCCTTGGCAGTGAACTTAATATCTTCACATTAAATGTTGCCTGTAACCAGCATTGCTGAAGAACCATTCAACATTTTCTGATGATAATTGATATGAACATAGTCTCACAGAGTAGACCTATACATACCATTATGGATTTAGTCTCATTTCTTAGAGTTGAGGACCCTGAGTGTTTGTCATCATAACTTCTCTTTCCACAAGATATTTTCAGCAAAAGTTCTTGGATTTCAGCCTGATCTGGCTTGTGGCTTCAGATTGATGACACCTTGAGCGAGTTCAGTTTCCTGCATTCCAAGACATCATTTACCAGAGTTATAGGACCTTATGTGAGCTTTGGTTTCTGCAGCATGACTTTACTGAGCTTTGCTGCATTTCATCCAAATTTGGCATTCAGCTTTATATTGACAAGATGTTGAACGAGTTTAATTTAAAGGATATCAGTTTATTATTTTGAAGAGTTATGTGCCTTTATTGCAGCAAAAATCTCCTTTAGATAGGGATATGGCAATAAACAGCTCCATTTGATAGGGATATGGCAACAGGTCCTTTTGATAAGGATATGGCAACAAACACATCCTCTTGATAGGGATATGACAACAAACACATCCTTCTAATAGGGATATGGCAACAAACAGCTCCTTTTGATAGGGATATGGCGACAGGTTCTTTTGATAAGGATATAGCAACAAACATATCCTTTTGATAGGGATATAGCAACAAACACATCCTTCTAATAGGGATATGGCAACAAATGGCTCCTTTTGATAGGGTTACAGGGGTCAAGCTAGACTTAAATTTTAGGGACAAGTGACTTCTCTTTTTGGTCAGAACAGGGAGAAGTGGGAGCTAAACAAGGAGAAGTGGGAGCTAAACAGGGAGAAGTGAGACCAAAGCAAGAAACACGATATATATATATAGATAGATAGATAGATAGATAGATAGATAGATAGATAGCTGCATTATCTTATTTTAATGATGTGCTCTATTTCTCAGTATGCTTTTAACAGTTTTAAGCAATGCCTTATTTTCAAGTTGAAAAATATGTGTTATATGTTAGTATCAACATATTCTGTACGCGTATAAAAAATTTTATATTCATACCCATTCTATTCATGCTTGTAGTATATGTGTGTTTGAACTGAAGTAAATGCAGTGTGTTTTGGCCATATGACTTAAAAAGCACATCAGAAGCTATACAATGTAATTAATTTTAGCTGATAGCAGTAACAAGATTAGAGTCTTGTAACTGCAAGTTGGTAAAAATGCTTAATAAACTACCACTTAATTATTTTATATTCTACAAGTTTTGTGTAAAATTGCAGTCAAAAAGATTTCTAGCATTCTTTGAAACAACCCCTAATACATGTACATAGGAATAAATGCACAAGTGACTTCAAACCATGCTCTTCGTCCTGATTTCATTGTTCCCAATAAAACATTACTGTAACTATTCATAGACAACACACTGAAGCACTAAAGTCGATATATAACTAAGCTGGACCCTTTTTTCCCCCAACCGAAAATCCAAGAATTCGTATTGCACAGTGCGAGTGCATCTATTTTTAGAAAGAGGGCTTTTCTTAATATAACTACTCACTTTCTTGCTTCGTTACAAAAATTCATTAATAAGACTACATATTTATGGTTGTATTATTTGTCTACCTTCTGGTAATAATGATATGCATTGGGTAAATAGTATTTGCTTCATTACTATATATATTTTTCGTATTTTCACGAAAATTAATTACGGTTAGTCAGAAAACAACCTTGACCTTGCAGCATTGTTTCGAATTCCACAACAGAGATTGTCACGTTTCTGACCCACATTATTAAATATATTGGCTAAATCTCCAATCACATAATATTTAAACTTTGTTTTCATTACATTATATATTTTCCTGTGCCTATTTGCCCAATTATTTACGAATACAAACAGTTTAATGAAGTGGTATATCACATACGCAGCGATGTCTGCCATTACAAGTTCATTTACGGTTTCAAACTGATTTTATACATAAAATACGCAAATACGGCCGTTAAAATATCCATTTATTAAAAAAAAGAAATAAATTAGAAAACTCTCTTCACCGATCATATTTTTTAAAAGCAAATTACTATTTGCATATTGATGTTTAAATTTCGAAACAGAATTTGGTATATTTTCATCATAGCACAGTGTGCCCAACTTCATGAAATCAAGCAGTGATATCTTGCTCCGGAAAGGGTTAATGGTCAGTTAGCTATTAAAACTTGCATGTGAATGTGCAAGAATTTCTTTGTCGCCGTAAGCTGATTGGTATCAACACCACGTAAATACATTTGGCCTTGGGTTAGAACAGTGCCAGAACTTACTGGCTACAACGAGGGGGCATCTCAAAGTTGTAATCTACAGTCATTTTTACATCCGAAAAATCAGAGGGCGAAGTCGTTTTCACTTTCCTAACAGAAGAAGGCGAAGTTTACATTTCTCAGGCGACTTTTTCGCCCAGTTCGCCTGGTAGTGTGACCCCTGGTGATATGGAAATGAACAGGTCCTTTTGATAAGGATATGGCAACAAACAGGTTAATTTGAAATTTCAGTATGGTGAAGATGGGAATTACAAGTCTTTCATTCTGGAGCTTAGCTGGCCAGACTCCTATCCAG
This sequence comes from Megalonaias nervosa, assembly GCA_016617855.1. Lineage (NCBI taxonomy): Eukaryota > Metazoa > Mollusca > Bivalvia > Unionida > Unionidae > Megalonaias > Megalonaias nervosa. Next base: position 24,811 of record JAECUM010004410.1, on the reverse strand, counting down.
AGGAACCCCCTTGTGTCAGTCTGCAGATGTTCTATAACAAGCACATGTAAGTGGGGTTCTTTTGTCCAAATGTATCAATTATTATCCCCAAGCTCTAGCATCAAGCATGGAGACATTGTTTGTGTCTATTTCAGTCTGTCATTTACCTCATCTCTTAAATCACTAGGTGAAAATTCATAAAACCTAGTAGTTATATTGTCCACATAGAAACCACTTGAAAGAAGAGTATTTTAATGGCTCTCACCCAATTTCAATCACAGTGACGTTTTTAAACATTCTATTGATAATGCATATATGCAGTAACAGCATAAAGACACAGTATACATGTCATGGTTGTGGTAGTGTGGGGGAAGTAATGAGTAGATATAATACAAATGATGGTATTTGTAGTGTTGAACCCATTAAAGATCCCACCATCTATTTGAGCAAATACTTGAATGTATGATAGAGGAAATACCTTGACCACAGAAACTTAAAACAGTATATAAATTTCATTTTCATGACAATGCCATTTAAACTGTAACATTTGAATGTAAACATTTATATAGTAAAGTCTGGAAAAAAAATCATTGTACTGCTGGTTCAATTTTATACTAGAGTTCTTGTTGTTTCAGGTCTTTTCAGTCACAGGCAACAGAAGGCTTTATGTCACTACTAGGAAACTTATTCCAGAGATGTTGAGCTTTCAAGAGATTAATGTATGCATTATCAAAGTTTTGCAGTATGGTTTTCAACTGATTAATGTGCAAGTTATCATAGTTTTACAGAATAGTTTTCAACTCATGTATGGTTTATCATGGTTTTACAGCATAGTTTTCAACTGATTAATATATGGTTTATCATGGTTTTACAGCATAGTTTTCAACTGATGTATATATGGTTTATCATGGTTTTACAGCATAGTTTTCAGCTGATGTATATATGGTTTATCATGGTTTTACAGCATAGTTTTCAACTGATGTATATATGGTTTATCATGGTTTTACAGCATAGTTTTCAGCTGATGTATATATGGTTTATCGTGGTTTTACAGCATAGTTTTAAGCTGATGTATATATGGTTTATCGTGGTTTTACAGCATAGTTTTCAACTAATGTATATATGGTTTATCATGGTTTTACAGCATAAGCTTCAACCGATGTATATATGGTTTATCATGGTTTTACAGCATAGTTTTCAGCTGATGTATATATGGTTTATCGTGGTTTTACAGCATAGTTTTCAGCTGATGTATATATGGTTTGTCATGGTTTTACAGCATAGTTTTCAGCTGATGTATATATGGTTTATCATGGTTTTACAGCATAGTTTTCAGCTGATGTATATATGGTTTATCATGGTTTTACAGCATAGTTTTCAGCTGATGTATATATGGTTTATCGTGGTTTTACAGCATAGTTTTCAGCTGATGTATATATGGTTTATCATGGTTTTACCGCATAGTTTTCAACTGATGTATATATGGTTTATCATGGTTTTACAGCATAGTTTTCAGCTGATGTATATATGGTTTATCATGGTTTTACAGCATAGTTTTCAGCTGATGTATATATGGTTTATCGTGGTTTTACAGCATAGTTTTCAACTGATGCATATATGGTTTATCGTGGTTTTACCGCATAGTTTTCAACTGATGTATATATGGTTTATCATGGTTTTACGGCATAGTTTTCAACTGATTTATATATGGTTTATCACAGTTTTACGGCATAGTGTTCACCTGATTTATATATGGTTTATCGTGGTTTTACAGAATAGTTTTCAGCTGATTAATATATGGTTTATCGTGGTTTCACAGTACAGTTGTTAAGTGATTAATGTACAAGTTATCATTATTTTCAGCATTTACATGTAAAATACAGGTATGTCTTAATACTGTAGTAAGTTAAATTCATATTATTTCAGATTGGAGAAAGTTAAACAGAAGATTATTAATGATATTCTAAATCAAGTGAGTTCAATTGATTTACTCCTTATTTGACAATTGCATGTGAACAATATATTCATATCAGTAAAACTGTTCGTTTGTTTATTAACAGCAGCTAATTACCAATCATAATTATCTGAAAAGGATTTATTGTTGTGAATAAAAACTGACTTTTTTACTAAATTTAAGATAAAGAAAAGGGAAGGTAATGTTTATTTTTAAATGGAAGCAAAATTAATCCAGCTGAACATTTGTTTATGTATTACTGAAAGAAAAATACAATAAGAATTAGAAGTTCAGATCTGAGTGTTAATGAATTAATAGCTTTTCAAGTAGTTACAGATTTGATTTTTTTAAATTCTTTTTTGTCATAATTCTAGGTCCAGGACCTTCTTGGAAGTGCAATGACCTACACCTTATTTGAATGGGTACGTGAGAACATTGATGACCTTTTAGCTGATCAGCCTGATGCACCCCCAGTTCATGAACAGGTAATTGAAAACACCTGTAGATTTTAGTACCTTATGTTATTATACACCTTAACTAAATCCTGCTTTTATCTAGATATATCATTCTCAGTACCCTCATTGCTAGAGTTATATTTATCCTGAAGTGTTACATAGCCAATATAAATAGGCAGAGAATTTATCAAATGATGTAAAAGTAAATAAATTTCATGACCTTTATTCTCTACCAGCTTGTTATGTAATGTTTAAAACTTTGCATCTCCAACTTAAACTGCATTTAATAAAAGATGATATTCCTACAAGTACTGAGATATTACAGGCTTTCCTTGCCCTGAAAGACTCATTTTAGAGTGTTCATGCAAAAATAAAATCTTTACAACTGCTGTTAATGCCTTTCCATTACAAGAGCCAGAAAGTTTAGATGATCTTGCATAATGTTATAAAATGTTAATATCATGATATAGATATTTGCTATAAACTCCATTTTATTGATTATGACCCCATGTTGCTGGACTGCAAAACTTGTGCTTTGAATTCAAACTTTTAGTCCTTATCTGTTTGCTGAGTAAATGCAAGATTCTCAAAATTTTCAGGATTTTTTGTTTTTTTAATTTTGGGGCTTTTATTCATATGCCAAAGTTCAGTTTATTAAAGATTCATTTATTTTGAAGAATGTAGCTAATTTTAATATATTTGTTGGTACTTTAATTCTGATGTGCGAGGGAGTCCTATTTTCTTCATAGGATAATGTTAAATCTTTTCTATATTTTATGTCTATTTATCATGTTATTTTTGTATATATTTCCACATTTTGTAAAACTAACTTTCATTGTCACAAGCAATCATAGTTCTAAAATAATATAAGCATGTTTATGATAATTTGAGTGGGATTTGGTTCAGAAAAGATATTTTTTATTTTGTCTTATTGTTCAAGGTTTTGAATGAACAACAGAATCCACAAAAACTGTTACCTCACAAAAATGTGAATTAATTATATTACTTGTAGCATATGTATTCTGCAGATTTTAACTGTAAATTTCTTAGACTACCATGAATACACTAGCTTATAAGTCTGGTTCAACTGCAAACTGCACAGACCCAGATCTGCCATCACATAATGCACCAGCAGATCTGGGTTTGTGCAGTTTTTTAGGAATTATCAGTAGCACAAGCAACATAGACTGTGATCTGCAGGATAATGTAGATCAAGGTCCATGTTGTTTGGAGTTGGACTGGACTTTTTAGCAGTTAGATAAGTTATCCATATCTTCTTCTCACGGCTAGTATGGTCCTTCTTCTGTATTGATTTTGATAGCTCCCTCCCACCCGTACATCACAAGGCTAGGTGGTCAGAGGTCAAGAGAGAAAACTTTCCTCTTCCCAGAATCCCTGTTGTTCATCTGGGTTTTTGTTAGGAGTTTGGTCAGGCATCACAGACAATATGCGGATCCATTTCACTTTAAAAGATGGCTACTGGCTTCTTTTCTGGGAACATTTGCTCCTTTTACAGACCTCCATTTTTTTCCCCAGTCCAAACTGGCTCGATTAAGGGAACAGGTACACACTCTTCTAAAGAAAGGTGTATTCAAGAGGGTGGCAAATGACCAGACTCTTGAATTTCTATTTCTGGATCTTCTTTTTGGGTGTCAAAACAAGTTTTGGCTTATAATCAAACTCTCTGCCTGAAACAGATTTCTTCAGGAAGGACACTACAAGATCAATCTTCAGGATACATATATTCACATCCCCATCTTCCCTCCCAAAAGAAAATACCTCTGGTTTTATCACAGCTAGGTGGTATTTCAAGATTGAGCTTTTTCACTCTGCCTTCCCTCTGTCCTTAGAGTCTTTACCAGGGTGATGGGGATAGTAGCAGCCAACTTAAGGTGCTTAGGGATTACCATCCTCTAGTATTTTGACAACTGGTTGATGCACAATGACCTGTCCCTCTGTTGGTCTATGGTGACTTGTCTCTGTGTTATCTCAGCCTATAAACTTTGGATCTAATCCCTTCTCATGACTTTGTATAAATGTGGATCAATATCCTCACCAGCCTATGGAGGATATTATTTATATCTGTATGATGTATGTTAATTTTCATGATTATAGATTGTAAGGGTCACTTTGTAAATAATATATTAGCTACTAATTTTCTTTATAGTAGTGGTGTTTTACTTTAAGATGAGGTCATTTTAGTAAACACATTACATAGGTTCAAGATGGTGTGTTTGTACTTCAGGATGAGGTCATTTCATTCAGGTGAACATGTTATTGTTGCTTTTTTACCTTGGAAGCTGTAGAAGAAATCTTGACAACAAAATTTGTGGCATTCCACCTTGGAAAACTGGGTGACCTATTTCCTGACTGACTAGCTGTTAAAGTACTCGACCTTGTTGACAAAGTTAGATTTCGAAATGATTATTTGAACCTTGTTCTAGTTCTGCAACTGCATCTTAGTTTTTTGTACAGGGGATGATTTACTGAAAATTAGTTATTCCCATCATAAACATCAGTCTTAGAGGAGACGGTTTTCTTCAATTCAGTTGAGTGGATTTAGTTTATTTATTTTAATTATTTATTGGAAATATGAGTGCTCAGACTTCAGGATTAAGTAGCTGTTTTGGAATTACTGTGAATTCATTTGAAAACATTTTTGATTGTATCTTTGTGATACATCAAGACTGCTGGCACATCAGCACAATAGATTGGACTTCATTTGCAACACCACTGGAATTCATTTGGAATACTCGATACTTTTGGACTTGTGAAAAAACTTTCAGGATTATTTAGGATTTCGTTCCCCATTCTGCACATTATGTTTAATTTTTCACTTTTTTTATATTATTTGTTCAGTTTTATAGAACTTATTGGTTTTCACTCTTTTCTGTTACTTAATTTATGGCCATAAAGTTCTAATGGGTTGTATTCCTCTGAAGAGGATCGACCAGATTCTGTCCCTCCTAATGGGTCCTGTGGCCATCACTTCATCTGCTCACACACAACTGCGGATTTAGTTTCCTGGGAAACTTTACTTGCTCACACAAACATGCTGTCAGCTTAGATCTCTCTGGGATCTAACTTTTACCACCACCTGTGCTGGTGTCTGGGTCAGTACATGTTTCTGACCAGAGTTCACACCCCAAAACACTACTCCTTTCTCTACACCAGCACATGAAATTCAAGATGGGGTGCTGACCTAGAGTCAGAAGGGGTGGTTCTTTAAGGACTTTGGTTGCCCTTTATATAAACAACTTGGAATACAGGCAGTGTTTCTAGCCTTACAAGGGTGTGTCAACCTCAGAAGGCATTGTTGTAATATGGTCGCCTCAGACAACACATCAGCAGTAGCATACCTCATGCATGCAGGGATCAAGCTGGCTTTAAAAAAGTTATCGCCAAAAAAATCGCCAACCTCAATATTCTGTCACCAATTTTCAAAAAATGTTGCATTTTCATAATACAGTACTATCCGTTTATCTTAACATTCTCAGGACCAAGGTAATATTGTCAAAATAAGTGGGTGTTTGATAATTAGAGGTGGGGGGAGGGTTGAAAATAAATTGAAATTTCCCATACAAGTGAAATTTTTAAGAGATGACCTGTCATCAGTGACTAGGATTTATGCAGAGGAAAAAAATGGAAATTTTGATTAAATGAAAACAACTAGTCTGAAATACTTGTGTTTACTTCCAAACTATAATTGGCAGTGTTTCTATAAACCTTTCATGTGTGCCTTGACTTTATAATGTCAGACAGTGATTGTAAACCAATTCTGAAGGCTATATGGAATCAAATTTAATTAAATTCATCATTTTAAAGAAAAAAACATGTTCCTGTTTTAAAGATACAAAAATCCATCCCAAAAATTGAAAGAGCTGAGAATGGAACCATGTGGTGTGATAAACAGGGATCTGACTTTTGCTGTGTTGAAAGGATTTTGAAAAGGATCTTATGGCAAAGCTGAAAAGAGCTGGTAGCAGTTTGGAGGAGAATCAAAACAATACACAGTGCTGTGTACTGTAAATAGTGTAACATAACTGCACATAGACATGTTTTGTAATGTATTTAAATGATTTTATCACTTTTCTGGCTTCCACATGGAATTTTTATTTCTGGGGTAAGTGTCACAAATTTTTCAATAGAATCATGAATTTTTACCCTTTTGTCCCTGATTTCCCTGGTTGGCAGTGGGCATATCTCTTTCTGATCTCATCAGAGACTGGTATCTCTCTCACTAATGCCTATGTGGAATATTTTGTGTTCTTTGGAATTGTCAAAACCTCTTTATGAACCTTTTAGTGAGCCTTTCTTAATGAACCTTACCCTTAAGTCTGTTTTCCTGCTTTAATGTCATTGACAAGAAAGAGCAAGATTTATGTCTTGTTGACACCTCCATTGGCCTAAGTGGTTAGAGAGCCTGCCTGAAATGCGGGAGGTCGCAGGTTTGAAGCCTGACCGAGTCACACCAAAGACTTATAAAAATGGTAGTAGCAGCTGCCTCAATTGGCACTCAGCATTAAGAGGTTAGTGTTTTTAAGAGGTTAGTATTTTAGGACTTGTTGTCCAGGTGTCAGGATAATGTGCCACACTGCAGACATCAGAGAGATATGACTCAGATTGTTAAAGCTATATTAACAATCGAGAAACTCACAACTCAGATCTTGTTACAGGAAAAGGGTTGTTTACAGTTCAAAGATAATTATGATTCATTTTCTCTTGAATGCCAAATCATGTTTTTGGCTACAATCAGCTACCTACTGTAGTCCACTTCCTGTTGAGATTCCCAGTCTCAGCGAATCTGTGCTGGGGATGATGAAGATAAGACCCCTTTCCATGTTAGGGCTTTGAGGTTTTATTTGGCTTCTTCTGAAGGGAAAGGAATGGGCAGAATCATTTACCTCTAATGGCTCTCGATGATATTTCAGCAGCCACCATCTCCAGGTGGATTGTCCTACTATCAAGATAGCTTTTCTGTCCCACACTGTGATGTACCTCTCCTCTTATTTAAAACACATAAAGTCAAGGCTATTGCTAATTCTTTGCCTATTTGACTCACTCTTTTTTTTGGCAGTTTCCTTAGAACTGCCTTCTGGTGGTCTTACAATACCTCCATTTACATTCAAACTTTGGATCATCAGAGCAAAGGCTTTGGAGGGGGGTGTTGTATAGTGATGGCACAGCATATTGCCCAACCTTCTAATGGCCTACAGTAGTGAACACTCCTTCTGTATGGGTAAGTGCAGTTGTTTTCTATACCAGATTGGTGAGGTCATCTGTCTCCCTCCTAACTGGTAAATTCATTAATGCAGTATTGGCAGGTAATGTATAACTGCTTTTAAAAAATGGGGCGGGGGTTTGGGAGTAAAACTTATTTTTATTATGCAATACTTACCTACTACTGTAGCAAACATTCCTTCCTCCCACCCCACTCTGATGTCCAGTACTCTTGGTCAAAGTCTTAAAAGGGAGATAATCCTTATATTGGCTATGACTTAGGAGTCCGACTGGGATCATGTTCCTTTCAATTCTGGCCCTCTAATGCTATTTGGAGGAGAGAATATGTATCTTGGACTGGTGACTAGAAGTACCAGAAAAGAGAAGCAATGCAGTGGTGATGAAAATTTTGATTATTTAAATTTTTTTGTTTGAAGTAATAGTAGTTACATAAATAACATAACAGAGGTACTGGGTTTGCCCATTTTGTCTGCTACAGACTGTGCTTGCTGATGTTTTTGTGCTTGTAAATTTATTAGATTTCGGGTACATACTGTACACTGATGTACTACTTAAGTTTTGAAATTTTGGGTCGCAAGTGTTTCAAGACAATTTATCTTTATTGCAGGCAGAGGCATGTGATCATGAAACAGTGGTAAATCAGGATGAAGGAAAGAAAAAAGAAAAGAAAGAACAGTTCTCGAAGTCTCAGAAGCGAAAAATGTTTGATAGAATGACTAATGCTGCTACTGGAGAGAAGCCAAGAGGCTGGGACTGGGTTGATATCGTGAAACACCTAAGTCAGAGTGGCAATCAGTCCTGACATTGGGACATAATGATAAACATTAATACAGTTCTTATTCCACTGATGTGCCTGAGTACTCAGAAAAAGGAAGTTGTGTCATTGATTTAGTTTGAGGATTTTAAAATGTAATATTATAACCTAAGATGGAGATCACTGAAGAAAATTTAATCTACACAAGGTTTTAGGTGATTGAAAATACGGACAGAAGATTAACATTTCTTATAATACTTTGTTTATTGTTATGGCTCTGTGGTCTTAAACTAAGTGACAAAAAGAAGTAAAATCAACAAGTTTAGTCAAATCAATAAATAATTTCATTCACCAAGTTAAAAAATGAAATTTTAAGCGGAACTTACAGTATCATGAATTAAATCCCAAACAAATCTAAATGTTCTATCAAAAATCCAGAAGTATAGAGTTTTCCAAATGATTCCAGTGGTGTTTTGAATGAATTACAATCTTGAATGTGCTGATGTATCAATAGCCTTGAATGAGCTTATGTGCCAAGTCTTGATGTATCACAGTGATATTATCCAGAATGTCCTTCAGTGAATTCACTATAATCCCAAAATTATGTTCTAGTCCAAAATGTTAGTGAGCACTTTATAATTCAAATGAATAATTTAAATAAATAAATCCTCTCAATTATATCTGAACTCATCTAAAAGTTATTCCACAAAGACTGATGTTAAGATAGGAATTAGTAATTGTTTACTTCTTCCTTATATACAGACTGTCACCTGACACAGCAAAATGCCCTGGGCCCATGTCGTTTTCAGTGGATATTTCCATCAAATTAGTCAACAAAGGTCAATTTACTTAAATTTTTGCAAAAAGCATGACAAAAAAGCAGGTAGACAGTAGAATTTCCAAGGGGAAAACCAAGGCCCTGAACTCAAATCCAAGCAAGCATATTTACTGAAAATTTGTTTTATATGTTAGCTCTTTGTTTGACCTGGAACTGTCTCTTTTCTGTTTTGTTTCTACTCAGTAACTTGTATGAATTTTGAATGAAGATTTGCATTAGGATTACCAAAGTCAAGTCAAGTTTTCACAAGTTTGTAGCAGTCTTTTTTGGTATTGTAGCCTCTATTTGGCTTAGAGCCCTGTCAATCCATTACCTTTCTACTCAATAGGTTTTGAAGGACTTCTTGAATTGAATGGAAAATTAGTATTGTTTTATATTAAAATGACTAGGGTGAAGTTCAAATTTTTACCATTTTTCAGATGAGCTTTTCAGAGTTGTGGCGCTTATTTGGCATCATAATTTGCCCTTCCATTTATTTCCAATAAGTAACTTTTGTTGGACTTCATGGATTGGAATCAAATTTAGATTGAGGCTTTACATAAAAGAAGACCTTTATCACGTTTGGCATTCACCATTTTCCAGCAAAATTATTTGAGTTAGGGTTAGGGTTTCACATTGAACTTTGCCCTTTCATTGCCTATCATTTGTGGGGAGCATCGATGTCATGTGACTTGGTTTGTATTGGTGTTTTATGGCACAACAACATAAATAGGTTAATTAGTGCCAAAGCAACTAGATTAATATGGTCCCTATCATATGGACACACTTCAAGTTCTTTTTAGAAATATTAATGTAAAATGCATTAAAAACTTTATGATTTAAACTGCTTTGTTTCAGTAAGCTTGAAATTACTTTTATTCAGAATTTAAGCCCACTGTAAATTCACTTATATTTGTAATTGTAAAATTTTGTGATTGCTGCAAATCTAAGATTTAAAGACACTACAGACCATGATCCATTTGTGGTAAATTTAAGATATCCTTCCCCAAATCAGATTTTCAGGTACCAATATAAAAATCTCCATTTTTCTTTAACTTTTATTTTGACATCCATATTCATGAATACACAGATATGGGATTATCATGTGATAATAAATGCATAGAATTTTACTTGAATTATTTTTATGTGTTTATCAAAAAAAACTAATCAAAATTGCTGATACAATCATATTAACTGTAATCCATGTAATTTGTGTGTCTCACTCTTCTGCAGGGATATAAGATTGTGGCTTTTCTGTTTTCCTCTTCTGTCTGTCTTTCTATCCATCCATCATTCCATCTGACTGCTTTTCCATCCACTTTAGTTTCTGCAAAAACAAGTCTGCTGAGACAAATTGGGATTTGAACCAGATTTTGTTAACTCACATGGACAAGAGCAAGGTCACCTGTACTTACAATACTTCATTTTGGATCATAATTTTTGTGCGTTAGTCAAGCATTGGTCAACATTTACTACATTTACAACTTCTTCTCAAAACAAAACTTCTGAGCCAGATTTAATCAAACTTTACAGGATTGTTACTGATTCTCTGCTTTATCAATGATTTGTGATAGAGGATATGGATGGGTGGTCTTATTAAAAGCCATTCTATTTTCATAATATGCAAAAGTACAGCTGATTTCAAAAATCTCTTCCAAAACTACTTGCCTAGTCCAGATAAATTTTGTCAGGATATTTACAATAACTATAGTTTATATTTTTGGAAGCATTCTAGCAGCCATTTTTTCTTTAATAGCATTCAGCTGGAAAATCCATTTTTTGACACCAGCAGATCCAGTGGGCAAAAGTGTAGGAATGGTCCGTGTGACTTCTTATACCAAAGTTATGATATGGCTTTTATTGGAAAATGTGGCAATAACATGTGGGCACTGCATTTAGATATAGCACTGATGGTAGTCATTAAGCATTGGTAAAATAAACAAATAATGATAAACGGTTTGGGTTTTAAAGGAACTGTTTAAATATTGTTGGCTGTATCATGCTGAGCAAAAGGGAGATAAGTACGTTTCACAAGGACACCAAGGCAGCTAACTTGTGCTAGCCAGGACAGGTATGGAATCTGTGACCCTGGAATGATAAAGTCTGACACTCTGCAGACTGAGCTACTGTTGCTCAATTAATGAAGAAAGTGAATCATGTTTTTGCCTGCACAGTGTATTGAGATTATCTATGAATAATGTTCACTGTAGCTTGCTAGCAAAGCAAACACACACAAAAAACGAGGCTGAAATATAGAGCCCTATTACAAAATGTATGATTTAGAGTGCTGACAGAATTTAAACTAAGAAACCTTGATCCAAATGGATGGAATTCATATCTTTTTGTTTTTTTTAGTGGTAATTTTTCTGGAATTTAAACTTAGAATCTAAAAATAATGTACTGCTACAGATGGCGCCCTATAAAACCCAATCTCCTTGCAGTGACAAATCACTCATTGCAGTTAGTATAGCACTATGTGCTGCTAGTTTGCCAAATTTGTTCACTTTGTTCCTGGATAATAAGACCCTTTCCTTATTTCAACAACAATCCAGCTTTTTCTTGGGCTTGATTGTTTTTGATAGCATTTGCATTGATGCATGTTGGAATTATTAAATTTTGAAGAAACATGTCAGATAAACCAAACAGAAACTATGTAAAGAAATGCTTGACAGATGTAAAAACAAAGTGTATCAAAAGAAACCCCTCAAAAGTGAACCCTCATTATATCAAAATCCTGTCCAGATAAAATGTTGATAGTGATGTCTAGCATTGGAGCATCATGCTGCAGACATGTAGCATCATGTCCCACCCAGCCACATTATCCTGACAGCAGGCTAACCAGTCCGACCACTAACCTCTTAATGCAGAACGCCAATTGAGGCAGCTGCTAGTACCATTTTTATAAGGCTTTGGTATGACTTGGCCAGGGTTCGAACCTGCGACTTCCACATCCGAGGCACACATACATACATACATACATACATACATACATACATACATACATTATTATTGCTGGTAGTAGTAGCAGTAACAGGTGATTTTTAAGATTATTATATTACTGATAGAAGATATGAGAAAAATTCATTTCAGTTCATCATTATCATTCTTCCTCATCTTCTTCTCATGATTATTATTAGTAGTAGTGGTAATAGTAATAGTACTAGTAGTATTCCTTCAGAGAGGAAGACTCTCAGACAAATGAAACTGAGTCAAATAGTTGTGTAGTGCTAAATAAAGAAATGAGAGAACCCAAAAAAGAAGTGATGAAACACGTTTCGTCGGGGGGGGGGCAATGGTGATTGCAAGAAAAAGTACGAGAATGTGCCAGAAAAGTAAGGGAATGCCATTCCTACACCACTACACTCCTGGAGTTAAAGAATAATCATCAGATGTGAGAACAGCATTTTCCAAACGACTCCACCATTTGCTCATCAAAATAGGTCTTGACATAGCTATGGATGCAATTTTTGAACTTGCGCATTAATATAAGATGTTGGAGGTTATCATAATCTTTATCAACCTTCTTGGCTGAGTACCACTCATCAAATAGTTCATTTTTCCTTGCAAATTTGACATAGCTATGTCCAGTTTCTTTTCTACAATTCCTAAACCTTTGTCAATATGCCTCAGATACCATGTCATAACCCTTCCAGATAGTATCCTTAAACACATCGTATATCAACACACTGTTCTACCGACACACTGAAGTATAAACTTCATGAGCTTTGCCAGTAAGTACAAATTTTAATAATTAAGTCCAATGAACTCTTGACCAGTTCAAAATTTTCCGCAATTTTCTCATAGTGAAGAAAGTATTTATCTACTTTTTCCTGAAAAAGGGGTACTAACCTGATATTTCTGGTAACATCAAAACTTGAACTTGTGTGTAAAGGGTGGAGGATATGCTCCACGTTCCAGTTCTAATTCTTTTAATGTATATTAGGATTTGCAGGCCCTAGGAAAAATTCATCAGTAGGCCCATACAAATAACAAAAAATTCTTTCTCTTCAGTGTTGGGCCGCCTGCCCATTGTGGACCCCCGGAATTTTATCATAGTTGTCCTACTCTGTGTCTGCGGCCCTGAACTTTATGGCGTTTCCCTTTCTTTTCTCTGCATATATATTTCTCTCTCTCGCTCACAGTGCATCTGCATTTGCTTGTCTACTTTTTTTCTCTCTGTCTCTCACATTCTTCTGTCTGAATTTGCATTTCCATCATTTCCATTTGAAGCTGAAGCTTTCTTAATTCCAATTCTATCTGGATTTTAGCTGTAAATCCTTTAATTTCCTTCCAAAGTCAGATATACACTTACCAATCAAACCCAAAACACTATTGTCCAAAATTTCCTTTCCTGCCATATACTGAATCAAAATATTCTTTATCTCTTGCTTTATTAAACAAACTTTCACTTCAGAAAGATCATAATGTCCAGCAAGCTCAAGCAATTCATCATTTTTAATGGACTCGAGCCCATACTGTGTAGGTTTTAAAGCAAAGTTCTCAACATTAGATGACATTGTGAAGAGATGCACTATTGTAAATTAAATCCCAAATAATCCTGAATGTCCTATCACAAGACCAAAAATATAGAATGTTCTGAATGAATTCCAGTTGTCTTTAGTACATTAAATATTTGTATTTTAACCTATGAAACGTACGATACCAACCATTTGTTTTCACCCAGTTGTGTATTGACAGTAGTCGTGTGAACTTAATTACACCTGGCTGGTAAGTCACATAACCATGTTATGACCTTGTTTGAATTCTTGCACCGTATTATAATAATTAACAGAAATACTGAATTGTATGTCATAATAATTTGAACAATCATATTATCCTAATTTTGTTTATAATGCAATAGTGTTAGTGATGTCTCTCAGTCACGTCACGTCCAGATGCAAAATTGATTTCTGCTCAACAAGATTTCAAGTGTATAATGGGTTTAAGCTACATTCCATGCGAGGCTTTACGTTAAGAAGATGCAACCCTCTTCATTATGATGTTCTCTGCCATGCTAATAAATGCCTTCTGAGACTCTGACACTGGGATCAGTATTACATACAGGGCTGACGGCGACCTCTTCAGTCTGAGGAGACTACAGTCGAAGATGAAATAACAGGAAGTGGCTGTTCATGATCTACTAATTGCTGACGACTTCCTTGAATGTCAAATCTGAGTCTGTGTGTGAGTGTGTGTGACTTGGATTTTTTAACGTAGCTTCAACAATTTTTCAGTCATATCGCTACGATGTCTGCCGTGTGACAGTTTATAGTTATGTCTAGCACTGGGGCTAGATGCCGCAGACATGTGTCATGATGTCCCACCCAGTCACATTATCTTGACACCAGGCCGACCAGTCCTAACACTAACTTCTTAATGCTGAGCACCAAGCGAGGCAGTATTATTTTTATAAGTCCTTGGTATGACTTGGCCGGGGTTCGAACCCGCGACCTCCCGCATCCGAGGCGGACGCTCTAACCACTAGGCCACCGGAGCGGTCTTAAATCTGAGTCTAACATGCAACAGAGTATCGATCATTTCTCATCAGCTTCTGATACTTTCGTTCTCACGATCGATATCAAGAAAAGAGATGACACGCCAACATGCACCTGGAAAGCTTTACATAGAGCCTACCATTACATTAAATGGCCAGACCCTCTTGTCAGCTGACAGGTTCGCCTATCGCGGGAAGCACAGAGGCATCAGTCTACAAGCAAAACTTAGGTCTACAAAGCCATTGTGTTGCCGACCCTGCTGTATGCGTTTGAAACCTGGTGTACAGATGCCATGCCAAGAAGCTGAACCATTTTAACATGGCTGCTTGAGGAAACTTATGGGGATAAGATAACAGGACAAGCATGCACACTCTGCTATGAAATCACATTTGAAATTAGGAGGTCACGTCACCAGGATGTCAGAAGAGCTACTACCAAAGATATCTATGGCGAGCTGAAGGAGGGAAAGCAATCTCAATGGTCAGAAGAAAAATGCTCCAAAGATTCCTTCAAGTCATAATTCAAATAATTCAGCATTAACCCTGACTCTTGGGGAGATCTCGCACATGATCGCTCCACCTAGTCTCGTCCATAATGAAGTACAGACTTTGAACAGAGGAGAATTATAATACCACTGACGAAATACTACAACTTATAAGACCAATAGTGAAATTCTGAATCCTTTCCGATCATGCCTGTAAAACAATTTAGCTGCAAACGCATTCTAATTTCCAAGTATAACTTGCGTCATACAGCGATAAAAGTAAATCCCCACCAGCCGTCGCACACAGACAGAACTTGTTCTGTGTCGAAATATTGTTTTATTCTTTTATTCTGCTATGTGGCTTCTACTATCCTGTTTCAGAATAGTACAGTGATCGTCAAACAGTAAAAGCATTTCTGAGTTGGAATAGGACAAAGATAGTTAAATAGTAACAACCTATTCCGAGTTAGAATAAGACAAAGATAGTAAAATAGTAACAGCCTATTCCAAGTTAGAATAAGACAATGATGGTCAAATAGTAACAACCTGTTCCGAGTTAGAATAAGACAATGATAGTCAAATAGTAACCTATTCCGAGAAGGTTCGAACTCGATCTACCATGTCATAATTTACGGCAGTATGTCAGAGACATTGCAGCAATAGGTATTTATTAAATTTCACATTAACTTCAGTCCCAACAATGATTTTGCTCATCGACCAATTTCAATAGAAAAGAAGACAATAAAAGTCTTGAGGTCAATCGCTACATTTATTACTTCTGTAGATGCCATGTCATTAAGGATGCGACTATCATGTAGACATAGTTAACAAATGGATAATCAAAGATACGAAAATATCTTGTATACGTACGTATTTGAGGTAGCTAAACCCATAAAGCAACGAACATCGGATACAGCTTATTCTATATTTTTGTACATCTCAGGATTGTATTTGTAATTCGCTAAAAGTTTCGATGTACATGACCTTGACCTTTGATCCACCGGCGCTCACTTCTACTCTTTTAAAGAGACAATGTTTGTAGTGTACAAAAAAAAGTAAAAAATGAAAATAAAACCAAAACAAGAATAGAATTGGTACTCATGAACAGTACAAAATAGGAAGGGAGTGTAATATTGCATGAAACGTAAATTAAAACCAAATCAATCATTTTTCTCTTCCTTCATGATTATAATTGGACACAAATTTGAAGATCTGTAAAATGAATAAACCAACAAGAAATTATGTTGATATTTTATATGCTTCTGTGTATAGTATATAATTTGGAAAGAGCATATCCAGTTTAGCAAGAAACTTTGGTCATTACAATCTCAGTTTAGTTTTTATTTGTATTAACATAGGTGATAAATATGAATGCACACATGAAATGACATGACCATGTATGCAACGGTGTCTAGGAAACTAAGCGAGAGCACTATCGGTGCAGCCATATTGCAAGTCTGCCCCAAGAACACACGAGTTTATATTAGGAGTGTAAAAATTCAGTTTGATCTTATTATGCTTTGATATCTTGTACATATCATCCATATTTGCACGCGGAAAGTGGTATCATTAGCATCTTATTATGCTGTGATATATCTTGGAGATATCAAAGATATTTTCGTGTAAAAATGGTACCATTAGTATTTTCAAGGAGAAAATGGCATCATTAACATCAATGATGTAATATCTCGTAGATATCACAGATAATTACTCGAGGAAAGTTATATAATTATTATCTTATTCTCTGATATCTCTTGGATATATAATTGATATTTATAGGGAAAACTGATACCATTAGTATCTATTAAGCTGTGATATATCTGGGATATCATCGGTATTTACACGGAAAAATGGTATCACTAGTATATTATTATGCTGTGATATCTCTTGGATATGTCATCGACATTCACACGGAGAAATTGGTGTCATTAACATCTTATTATGCTGTGATATCTTTTGGATATCATTGATAATTACACGGAGAAAGTCGTATCATTAAGTATCTTATTATGCTGTGATATCTCTTGGATACATCATCAACATTTACACCGGAAAAACGGTATCATTATCTTTTCTTTGAATGATTTCATTACGTCATTAATAATTCCTGCTCGAGAGTGTGACATCGATCGTCATATTGACTGTTAAGCTCTCCATTGCATATTTTTGTATGCAGTTCTTAGTCTTGCATTAAATAAACTCCCTATTTCATCTTATTTTAATGTTAAATAAATTTTCGGATCTTGGATAGCTGTTTTTAAATTTACGGGTCATATCTAAGATTTAAACACGAACATAAAACTGTATGTTTAAAATAACTTGCATCACTTTTCCGTGGCAGCTGTCAGTTACGTACCAGTTGCTTTGTTTTATGCATTTCGTCATCTTCCATTCGATTATGTCATATTTAGAATCATGTAAAAGCTAAATAGATTTTCTTTTATTTCACCAACGTTTGGAAATTTCGTTATTATTTTCAAAGGCCATATCCAAGGTTTAAAGGCAGGATCTAAACATAAGCAAAACCCACACTTCTCTGTCAGTTGAGAGTGAAATATCTGACGCAGATGCGTGAAACGGGGCCGCTATGTACTATATCCTCAAAATTCTTGATCAACTGGCTTGACATTATTGTGAAAATTTCACGGATCTTTGACTTATATAAAAACCCACTACTGTCAAAATCGTCAGACGTGGCCTTAGAGTTGGTCGCCGTAGGGATAATATCCTAAACTGAATAGTAAATCGCCAGATAGCAGAGTCGTTTATTTAGCGACTATGCCGCAGAGTGTTCGTGCATTTCTTCAGCGACTGTCTACATTTTCGCGACAATTTCTGATAAACGGAAACATGGGTTATGATTATTTACACTGTTCTTCACAGAAACTAGTATGGTTTGAGAGAAATATAAAAGCAGCTGCAACAAAAGGAAGTCCTCTTATCCGGAGGATCCAATATATAATAAGAATGTATATCCACCTACACCGACTCCCTTACATTCAAATATAAACGAAATAACTCACAAGATGCAGTGCTGCGCATAGCAGTTCGCATTCAGCGAATGAAGCAGACGAGATTCCTGTTGTTTTTCACCGTGGGAGATGTCCCATTTTTCTGTTGGCTACTCTATTAAAGTTACAAAGCATGTGATGGGTACAGTACAGGGTCATTACTTTATATCTTTTATGTACGGTTCAGAAAGCCAGTCCAACAAGGACGTGCTCTTAACTAACAGACTCAAAAAAACACTCGGATGTCTAAAACCAAATCTAATAAAGATGACGACCTCTCGTCCTCCATTAGCGTTCTCTAACAAAAACAAGAAGAAAAAAAATCATTTGGCTGAATGCAGGACGGAATACATTTATTTATCAACCGCCTTTCATGGAATCAGTCGTGACCAACAAACAAGCAAATTTCCCTAATTTTTCGTCATAGCGCATAAAAAAAATTAACTGTAGACTAATGTTTCTATTCTACATTAATTTGATCTTGCCAACAGCATACAGTTGAAAGGAAAGAGTACGAGTTTGAATACTGGCCCTCCAACTTTCTTCTTTCTCGCTAAAAACTGTACTCTTTGTAAAGATTACCAAATTATATAACTACTATTCCCGCCAAAAAAGTCATATTAGAACAAATAATTATATAATTACTATTTCTGCCAAAATGTCATATTAAGACAAATAATAACTCCATAGACAACGATAGACCTGATAACTAAAGCTTAAGCTGTTGGAACCGTTATCGTCTCATTGAAAGATAAAGGCGTCCACGAAGCAGACACGTGTCCACTAGCGGGACACCTGAAGTATTTCCCACCGGGAAAGGAGATTACCATTTCGCACGGTTAAACTAGGCGAAAGAGTACAGTACAGCATTACACCTTTGTTTCAAATAAGCAACATGGAGTTGCTTTATGTTGTTCTCGTGGTCTGTTTTCTATTCTATAGATCGACCAGTAACCTAAAACTTACACTCATTTCTGTGATCATCTTGGTAAGTTGCATATCTCTCTCTCTCTCTCTCTCTCTCTCTCTCTCTCTCTCTCTCTCTCTCATTTCATGCAACTTTGCGATTTTTGCCATGTTCGATTACATACAGTACAAGCTTGTAATTAGGTACACTGTGTACAAAGAAATTAAGGAAAATCTATATTTTAAAAGTCGGCCGTAAATTGGAGACTTCGGGAGAAAACAGACAGCACTAAGGAGCAGAAGTGTTACCGAATGAGGGAATGTCAGCCATGGATAGCTGCTGGAAAAATTAATTCTTACGATGAATTTCACTCATATAGTACAGGATTCTTGACTAGCATGTGAATATAACGATGGATTGGCAGATATATAGATATGCAATATGCATAAGTGTATTAGATTCTATATTGTATATTATAAAACAAAATACTTTAAAACTTATAGCTCAAGACGAGTTTGATCTTTCACTGTATTTGCTGTTAATTTTGTCGATTCAGTCATTCGTTTGTTTCTTATCCATCGCTCATTTGCTCGTTATATTAATTTTTTCGTTCACGTTCATTCATCCATAGATGTCAAGCTAGTTTCTGCTAACAGTGATGAACAGCTCGATAAACGAACGTTTTCAAAACAGTGTTATATGCAAAAGGGTCTCTTTCTACCGAGCGAATCCAACACTCCCGTGAATTCTGCTAAAAGGCATTTGTTTTCCCCTTATTTCCAAGGACTTCTCGACAACAACCGTTATCTATTGGAAGTTCTAATAACGCGCCAAGACTATAAATAATTTTCCTCTAATCAGTGAATGACCACAAATGTCACAACTTCACAATTGCATAGCTTCTCCTAGTTAGAATTCCGTAACGTAGAATTCACAACATGACAATACACATCATAACTGAAATATCCAAAGCAGGGAAATATTTTCCTGTCCCTGGGTCAGCCGACCAACGATTTTGAGCCACTTTCCACATGTGACTTTACACTACATTTACCATCATCCCAAAAATAAAAGGCGTCTCTAGATAATGGAGAACCCTTTATTGATCATTCCATTGCACAAAATATCAGTCCCTATCACTTTTATTTCACATCGAAATACACAATCAATCAATATCTTTAGATTAAGTAGGAACTACTTGACCAATGCCCTCTTCTCCGGCTCTGACCTGAGCTCAAACACAAAACTAAATCATGCCATCATGAAACCTCATCAATTCTGCACTCTGTGACGATTGCCCTTAGAAACTGGCTAATTATTCGTGCTGATAAATATTTCCCCAACACCGACTTCCCATAATGATAAATATTTCCCCAACACCGACTTCCCATAATCAAACAACTAATCACTAAAATCTAATAAATCTATAAAATGGAGACGTAATTACAACTTGTACATACCCTATATTTATTACATTAGTTACACACCGAGTTGAGAGGTTGTTTTCCAGACACTCCATGCAACGACCTTGATAACTATTTTTCACCTCAGGTACGAATAATAACAGTAATTGAATAGCATTAATAAAAGCACCACCATCAACTTAACCCTTGCTGTCCGCTTTGGACACTAGATAATCGGATCAGCCTTATTTTAATTTTAGCTACATTGCACGTGCTTTTGGTGGGTGATCACAGTATATCAATTTGTCACTGTACGTAACAGTTACAGTTCTTGAGTTCAAGTATTAACCTTATTTGCGAGCTTCTAATATTTTGGAAGCGAAATTGTTTACAGTTTGATTGAATTTTAGATTAGAAATGACTCACATCTTGGGAATTATATATATATATATATATATATATATATATATATATATATATATATATATATATATACTATATATATACTATATATATATATATATATATATATACTTAGTACACAATTATTCATTCCTGTTTTATGATCAGTCTTTGTAGTCATTTATAGTTGTATTCAGGCATAATTTTAGAGGAATAATTTATTAATATTAGTCACTGAAATTGCCAAGTGCTCTTTGACATTTTAGACTTAAATATTGCTCTGGGATTATTGGGAACTCATTCAATGGCATTCTGGATTGCATCGTTATGGCAAATCAGGACATTCAAGTCTATTGGAACTCATTCGGAAGAGTATATACTTTTGGACGTTTGATGGAATATTTAGGATCAGTTGGGATTTAATTCACAATACTGTGTGTATTGAATTTTTACATTGTATGTTAGGGAAATAAATTTTATTCAATTTTACTTAAATTGTTAGTTTCACTTCCTTTGTATTACTTATTTTAAGACCTAGAGTGGTAACAATAGTTAAATAAAGTGAGATAACATGTAGGAATGATTCCCGAAAATTTAATTAAAATATATGGAAATATATTGTAATTTGCAGTCACTACAGCTCAACAATTATTGTTTTGAATTCACTCAGATTTGTCATGTTTGTATTTTGCTTAAGTAGTCTGTTAAATTTTTTATAAATTTTTGTATACATTATATAAGATTTTCTTTATGTTAATGATTGTGAGTGGGGCTTAGAGCAAATTTCAGGATGGTTTGTTAGGTTGCAACAATCAATATTGACCCACTGGAACAAAGAGAGAGAGAGAGAGAGAGAAGGGGTAGGAAGGAGGGGGAGAACGTCTAAGGCTGGATCTAAAGGCCTCAACAGATGTTGTGCGTACTTAGTGTTCTCTATTTTGGTTCCACTCAATAACAGCTCTCACAAGTCAGAGTGTTTATATTCTTCTGATCTGCTGCAGTCCACTTTAAAACATATTGTATAGTTTTTCACTGAATGTCCACCACATTACTGACAGCGTAGTTGTCAAAGTTCGTAGCCTTGGTAGATGGTTTTGGTCGTGGTGGGATCAAATAGTCCTAAGGAGGCGTCGCAGCCGTCAGACATCCTTCCACTTGTGATTTCACTAAAACAGTGGTTCGCCAACCTTTTTTTCGCGGGCCACTTGAACATTACTGAGGATTTCGGCGGCATTTTAGTGATGGTTTCTAATGTTGATTGTACCGTTAGCTAACTATCGCAACCTTTCCCCAGACCACCTGATTCGAGCTCGCTTACCACCAGTGGTCCGCGTATACAGTTTGAGAACCTCTGATCGAGCTTATTTACATCGAACTGATTATTTGGGTCCCAGATGAATGACCTATACATCAAGATTTATCATACAAGAGCTAAATACACAGTACGTTTGCATTGCTGGTTGCAGCTACTTAAAATTCCGCGAAGAAAGCCATAAGAGAAGTTAGCCTGTTAAATATATTTGTTATGTGCTTTGATCGTTTTCAGTTTCTGAGTTGTACACCAAGATATGGATTGGTAGAGACCCGTTGTAGCATTACATCGTCTAGAGTATAGAAATATTGAATATTTGAAGCACATTGTGTAATATTTTTGGCATTGTTACACATATTCCATTTTGTAGCCCATAACTATAATTACATTAGGTCCTATTGAAAATTTCATATGATCTTTCAAAGATGTTTTATTAATGGCATGGTAGACAATCGTCAGCAAATACTCTGACGTTATGCGTTACAGAACATGGCAAACCATGGCACACGAACAATACATGGCCCAGGACGGCACCCTGTGATACTCCAGCGTCAGCTATATCAGAGGATTCACTTTCAAACCCCACTTTAATCGAGCGTTTAGTGAGAACAGGTTTGATCCCTCAGTGAACTGTACCTATGTGAAATTTGTTCAGCAGTTTGCATATTTTTGAAATTTGCTGAGTAACCTGATCTGAAATCATATTTAAGCGAAATATTAACTTTTTTCTTCGAAATGTGAGAGTACCGTTTATACCTTAGAAGGATCAGTTGTACTGGCTTACAATTTTGCGGAAGATCAGTATCACCTTTCCTGAATACAAATGAATTGCTGGCACTAAGCCAGTCGTCTGGTAAATCGCTGGTGTTTAGCGAACTTGGGTAGATAAGACTCGGGCGGGATCAAATTTCGGCTGCATATCTTTTTACATTATGAACTGCAAGATTTCTGTCACCCATTATGTTGGCAAAACAACTGACTTGTTAGGAAAAGAATTAACAGCTACAAAAGATACGCAACTAACGAGGTCAACATAGAACTCAAAATTCATTTCAACTCAGCTGGACATTCTCTCCAGTCCTTCGAAATGCTACCTACCGACTCCAATCACACATAGACTGGTAATGAATGTGCCCCAGAAATAAATAGGCGATACTGCAAATGTTTAGTCAACCTCGCGTCAGGTGTTTCCTGTTTCAGTTTCTGCTTCATTCTGCTCCCGTGGTATTTATTATTATTATTATTATTATTATTATTATTATTAAGTCTTTTCATCAGTTTCCCTTGTAACGTAAATACCTTCATATCCTTCTTCCTCTAGCTAAAGTTGTGTCTGACATTTGAAATCTAGAAGCAAAAACTATGACACCTCTTTAGATGTCACTCATTCCTGGTCATGACAAAAGTAAACAGGTTACACAAATGCAGTACAGCTCTACCATACTTCTATTTTGCATCAATAATATTTTGCAGGGTGCACCATACACACATATCCCGAGTCTAATTTCAAACACGTATTTAATTTTTATGTTCTGTAATTTTTGTTCCTGATCTTTTTCTTTTTATATTTAATTATTTTGGATAATTTTGCTTCTTTTTATGCCGTGATGCGAATATGTATTTTTCAAAGCGTGTGATCATTTGTTTTTGTGCATGTTCTTGGTTCTCCCCGTAGGATGACCTTCATTTCAGCGAGATTATCTCAAATTACACTAAATAAAATGTTATGAAATACGTGTACTTGCTATTAATATTTTGTTGATCCTAAAAATTTGTTTTGCATGTCATACTTTCAAAACTAAAATTGTTTCATTATAACTATCACCGTTGTCATGGTGTAGGCGTGACAAAAGTTTAAAGAGTACTTATGTTAGGGACAGTAATTATTAATACTGACCAAGTCATATGTAAATAACTTTTTGAGAAGTAGCGAAAAAATTTTCTTTTTTTTTTAAAGTTCATAATTTTAATATTCTGAAACTGTCAAGTTTAAAATGGATGTTACCACAGTAGCTAAGTACAAGAATAAATGATGTTTTATGTATCTTCGTGGTATTTATAAATAAAGACCCTATTTAATTGGGTTTCAACTGCAACTTCAAATCGTCTATAATGAAGCAGTTTTATTAATTTTTTCATTAGTCTAGAAATCCAAAAACTGTAGTTTATTTATTTAGAAAATATAAATTATTAAAAAAAATATTGAGTGTCGTTGTGCTGGAATAATGCTTGCTATAGACGTTATTATATAAATTGGGGAAACATCTTATCTCTAAAATGTAAAAGAATAAATGATGTTTATCGTGTATCTTCATGGCATTTAGAAACAAATGACCGTATTTAATTTGTTTTCTGCTGCAACTTCAAATCATCTATACTAAACATCTCGGTTAATTTTCCATTAGTTTAGCAATTCAAAAACTGCAATTACTTTCTTTGGTGTCAAAATATAAATTATTTCAAATATATTGAGTCTCATTGTGCTGGAACAAATTGCTACAGACGTTATGGTATAAATTTAATTTCTTGTCCGTAAAATGTTTTCCTTAAAATCACCTTTCATTTTTTTTTTTTTTTTTTTTTTTCTTCTTTGTTTT